>WWET01006531.1:6116-16116 GCA_011038615.1 Limnodynastes dumerilii
CTATTTTTGTACTGTATTTTATTTTTGCATTGTACCTTTATTGTATTCCTTATTCTATGAGTTTATACCTTGTATTAATTATTGTATTGTATATGTAACTACTGGATTTCCTATTGCCTCTGTATGGTGATGCGGATACTGTGTAGCACCTTATAAATAAACGATAATAATAATAATAATAATAATCTTCACAGAACCAGCAGGGGGCGCTGCAGAGAGCAGACTCACTCACACATAGCAACTACTGACACAGACAATGAATGATGAGACTGACGCTCTATGCTAATTCATCTGTAATCTTTACTGAGACATATACAATAGACACAAGGGTGAAAAATCAATGCATGTCAATGTGTGCAGAAAATACCATTATACGTGAACTCCAATAACCCATCCGTGGAGTCCATGTCCTTCCCAGGGGAACACGTGTGTTTCATGTGTGACGACTTACTGACACTCAGTAACCTAGCAAAGCCCAGTCAGAAAGCCAGACAAGGTTCATTTAGGTGTTTTACATGGTGATGGTTGGTCTGATTCAGACTTACAAGCCTATTTTTCAGTTTATAGCTACTACGCAAGCGCAGTAACTATTTTACACTATTTACGTAGCGTTTCGTTACTTAGATTGTGTACATGTGGTCTTTAAACTGATTCCTCCGCTTCTACTACTTGGAATCCAATCACAAAAGAATAAGATCCCAGTATCCAACCCAGAGCTTGGAATGAATCTTTGTTCGATCTAATGAGGAGTTTGGAAAGTGTGAATTAATAAAAAATAATTGTTTCTCTTGTTTCATTACACCCATGTATTACTTTATATTATAATATCGTAGAGTCACAAGTTACACTTTTCTTTACTGCAACTCAAAATGTGAGGGTTTACAACAATAAAACTGGACGTCGTTAAGACCTGTGTTGTCCGTGTTCTTGTTTTCATCCATCTCTTGTACTTTTGTTTTGATGCCACAAATCCCATAGAAGCATCTCTCGCTCCAATCCTTCCCATACTGACCCCAGGCGAGGCCTTCACCCTCTACCTCTTTCTCATCAGAGCACTGGAACTTAATGTTGTTGACAGTGGTGTCATCTGCGATGCCTTGATCTCCTTCCACCCGCAAATTGAATTTTGATAGGATGCCGTAGTTACACCACCGAGCTTCTGTCCATTTTCCCCACCTGAGAAGAAGGAAACATTGAGAGGTGAGGAGTCGTGTTTAGATAGATGCTATTTCAAGAATAGAATTCTAAAGGTCCATACACACTACATTTTTTTTTTTTTTTTTTTTTTTACGATAATTTTTTTTTTTTTTTTTTTACGATAATCGTTTAAATCGCCCGATAAAGCAGCGTTTGGAATGATATCGCGCATGTGCGTCCGCTGATCACTCCTGATCATCGCCGTACACAAAATCGTTTAATCGCATCTTTTAAAAAGTTTAGTTTAATGATCCAGCAATTTAATAATGAAAGGCTCAATGGAAAGTCACGTGTAGTGTGTATGCAGGCATATAGGCAGAGTCAAGGGGCCTGATCCAGAGCTACGGCCGCCGTCGCTAGTACGGCGGCCGTAAGCGTAATGCGCATGCGCCGGGCAGATGTTGCCCGGCGTCACTATGGAAACGCCCGATCGTAGGGACGCCCGCCGTAGGGACGCTGGAGGGGACGTCCCCCAGTGTCCCTACGCTGAAGTTAGTGTAGGTCGGCGGGGGGAGGGAGGGGAATACGCTGAAGTTAGTGTAGGGGGGAGGGAGGGTAATGAGGCTGGGAGGGCGGCGTTAACGTACTAACGCCGCCGTCCCAGCGTATCAACTCTCCCTTACGCCGGCTGTAGTTAGGGTAGCCTTCAGCCGGCGTAAGGGAGAGTTAATACGCTCCTACAAGGGGGAGTGTCGGGCCAGAGCAGCGATGTTACGCTGAGCACTACAGCGCTCAGTGTAACATCGTAGTTCTGGATCAGGCCCAAGGTATCTATAGTAAAACAAAAGTGATCCCACAATCTGGAAGCGCTAAAAAATAGAGATGAATGACTAAAGTCCACAGAGAATGTCTTCACAGACAATGGAAAATCTAATAGGAATAAATGCAAGTGTTAGTGAGACCACAATGTAATGAAACACTGCACCAATAATGTCCAAAGTTTGCAAGAGATGTTTAGCCACGCTATGCGAAAACCGTGACTACAGGGTCCTGGTGCCAACACACACAAGGAGGTGATAAACAGTACTGGACGGGAGACCTAGATTTCCATCTCCTTCGGACACGTAGAAAAGGCAAAATAACTCACAGTTCTTGTAGAAAGTTTGTCCAGAACATCTCTCTCACTCCATCTATGGGAGTACTGGGGAATGGGACTGGAGGCATATGATGGGGGTACTGGGGGATGGGGCTGGAGGCACATATGATGGGAGTGCTGGGAGATGGGGCTGGAGGCACATACAATGGGAGTACTGGGGGGATGGGGCTGGAGGCATATATGATGGGAGTACTGGAGTATGGGGCTGGAGGCACATATGATGGGAGTACTGGGGGATGGGGCTGGAGGCATATGATGGGAGTACTGGGGGATGGGACTGGAGGCACATATAATAGGAGTACTGGGAGATGGGGCTGGAGGCACATACAATGGGAGTACTGGGGGGATGGGGCTGGAGGCATATATGATGGGAGTACTGGAGTATGGGGCTGGAGGCACATATGATGGGAGTACTGGGGGATGGGGCTGGAGGCATATGATGGGAGTACTGGGGGATGGGACTGGAGGCACATATAATAGGAGTACTGGGAGATGGGGCTGGAGGCACATACAATGGGAGTACTGGGGGGATGGGGCTGGAGGCATATATGATGGGAGTACTGGAGTATGGGGCTGGAGGCACATATGATGGGAGTACTGGGGGATGGGGCTGGAGGCATATGATGGGAGTACTGGGGGATGGGACTGGAGGCACATATAATAGGAGTACTGGGAGATGGGGCTGGAGGCACATACAATGGGAGTACTGGGGGGATGGGGCTGGAGGCATATATGATGGGAGTACTGGAGTATGGGGCTGGAGGCACATATGATGGGAGTACTGGGGGATGGGGCTGGAGGCATATGATGGGAGTACTGGGGGATGGGACTGGAGGCACATATAATAGGAGTACTGGGAGATGGGGCTGGAGGCACATACAATGGGAGTACTGGGGGGATGGGGCTGGAGGCATATATGATGGGAGTACTGGAGTATGGGGCTGGAGGCACATATGATGGGAGTACTGGGGGATGGGGCTGGAGGCATATGATGGGAGTACTGGGGGATGGGACTGGAGGCACATATAATAGGAGTACTGGGAGATGGGGCTGGAGGCACATACAATGGGAGTACTGGGGGGATGGGGCTGGAGGCATATATGATGGGAGTACTGGAGTATGGGGCTGGAGGCACATATGATGGGAGTACTGGGGGATGGGGCTGGAGGCATATGATGGGAGTACTGGGGGATGGGACTGGAGGCACATATAATAGGAGTACTGGGAGATGGGGCTGGAGGCACATACAATGGGAGTACTGGGGGGATGGGGCTGGAGGCATATATGATGGGAGTACTGGAGTATGGGGCTGGAGGCACATATGATGGGAGTACTGGGGGATGGGGCTGGAGGCATATGATGGGAGTACTGGGGGATGGGACTGGAGGCACATATAATAGGAGTACTGGGAGATGGGGCTGGAGGCACATACAATGGGAGTACTGGGGGGATGGGGCTGGAGGCATATATGATGGGAGTACTGGAGTATGGGGCTGGAGGCACATATGATGGGAGTACTGGGGGATGGGGCTGGAGGCATATGATGGGAGTACTGGGGGATGGGACTGGAGGCACATATAATAGGAGTACTGGGAGATGGGGCTGGAGGCACATACAATGGGAGTACTGGGGGGATGGGGCTGGAGGCATATATGATGGGAGTACTGGAGTATGGGGCTGGAGGCACATATGATGGGAGTACTGGGGGATGGGGCTGGAGGCATATGATGGGAGTACTGGGGGATGGGACTGGAGGCACATATAATAGGAGTACTGGGAGATGGGGCTGGAGGCACATACAATGGGAGTACTGGGGGGATGGGGCTGGAGGCATATATGATGGGAGTACTGGAGTATGGGGCTGGAGGCACATATGATGGGAGTACTGGGGGATGGGGCTGGAGGCATATGATGGGAGTACTGGGGGATGGGACTGGAGGCACATATAATAGGAGTACTGGGAGATGGGGCTGGAGGCACATACAATGGGAGTACTGGGGGGATGGGGCTGGAGGCATATATGATGGGAGTACTGGAGTATGGGGCTGGAGGCACATATGATGGGAGTACTGGGGGATGGGGCTGGAGGCATATGATGGGAGTACTGGGGGATGGGACTGGAGGCACATATAATAGGAGTACTGGGAGATGGGGCTGGAGGCACATACAATGGGAGTACTGGGGGGATGGGGCTGGAGGCATATATGATGGGAGTACTGGAGTATGGGGCTGGAGGCACATATGATGGGAGTACTGGGGGATGGGGCTGGAGGCATATGATGGGAGTACTGGGGGATGGGACTGGAGGCACATATAATAGGAGTACTGGGAGATGGGGCTGGAGGCACATACAATGGGAGTACTGGGGGGATGGGGCTGGAGGCATATATGATGGGAGTACTGGAGTATGGGGCTGGAGGCACATATGATGGGAGTACTGGGGGATGGGGCTGGAGGCATATGATGGGAGTACTGGGGGATGGGACTGGAGGCACATATAATAGGAGTACTGGGAGATGGGGCTGGAGGCACATACAATGGGAGTACTGGGGGGATGGGGCTGGAGGCATATATGATGGGAGTACTGGAGTATGGGGCTGGAGGCACATATGATGGGAGTACTGGGGGATGGGGCTGGAGGCATATGATGGGAGTACTGGGGGATGGGACTGGAGGCACATATAATAGGAGTACTGGGAGATGGGGCTGGAGGCACATACAATGGGAGTACTGGGGGGATGGGGCTGGAGGCATATATGATGGGAGTACTGGAGTATGGGGCTGGAGGCACATATGATGGGAGTACTGGGGGATGGGGCTGGAGGCATATGATGGGAGTACTGGGGGATGGGACTGGAGGCACATATAATAGGAGTACTGGGAGATGGGGCTGGAGGCACATACAATGGGAGTACTGGGGGGATGGGGCTGGAGGCATATATGATGGGAGTACTGGAGTATGGGGCTGGAGGCACATATGATGGGAGTACTGGGGGATGGGGCTGGAGGCATATGATGGGAGTACTGGGGGATGGGACTGGAGGCACATATAATAGGAGTACTGGGAGATGGGGCTGGAGGCACATACAATGGGAGTACTGGGGGGATGGGGCTGGAGGCATATATGATGGGAGTACTGGAGTATGGGGCTGGAGGCACATATGATGGGAGTACTGGGGGATGGGGCTGGAGGCATATGATGGGAGTACTGGGGGATGGGACTGGAGGCACATATAATAGGAGTACTGGGAGATGGGGCTGGAGGCACATACAATGGGAGTACTGGGGGGATGGGGCTGGAGGCATATATGATGGGAGTACTGGAGTATGGGGCTGGAGGCACATATGATGGGAGTACTGGGGGATGGGGCTGGAGGCATATGATGGGAGTACTGGGGGATGGGACTGGAGGCACATATAATAGGAGTACTGGGAGATGGGGCTGGAGGCACATACAATGGGAGTACTGGGGGGATGGGGCTGGAGGCATATATGATGGGAGTACTGGAGTATGGGGCTGGAGGCACATATGATGGGAGTACTGGGGGATGGGGCTGGAGGCATATGATGGGAGTACTGGGGGATGGGACTGGAGGCACATATAATAGGAGTACTGGGAGATGGGGCTGGAGGCACATACAATGGGAGTACTGGGGGGATGGGGCTGGAGGCATATATGATGGGAGTACTGGAGTATGGGGCTGGAGGCACATATGATGGGAGTACTGGGGGATGGGGCTGGAGGCATATGATGGGAGTACTGGGGGATGGGACTGGAGGCACATATAATAGGAGTACTGGGAGATGGGGCTGGAGGCACATACAATGGGAGTACTGGGGGGATGGGGCTGGAGGCATATATGATGGGAGTACTGGAGTATGGGGCTGGAGGCACATATGATGGGAGTACTGGGGGATGGGGCTGGAGGCATATGATGGGAGTACTGGGGGATGGGACTGGAGGCACATATAATAGGAGTACTGGGAGATGGGGCTGGAGGCACATACAATGGGAGTACTGGGGGGATGGGGCTGGAGGCATATATGATGGGAGTACTGGAGTATGGGGCTGGAGGCACATATGATGGGAGTACTGGGGGATGGGGCTGGAGGCATATGATGGGAGTACTGGGGGATGGGACTGGAGGCACATATAATAGGAGTACTGGGAGATGGGGCTGGAGGCACATACAATGGGAGTACTGGGGGGATGGGGCTGGAGGCATATATGATGGGAGTACTGGAGTATGGGGCTGGAGGCACATATGATGGGAGTACTGGGGGATGGGGCTGGAGGCATATGATGGGAGTACTGGGGGATGGGACTGGAGGCACATATAATAGGAGTACTGGGAGATGGGGCTGGAGGCACATACAATGGGAGTACTGGGGGGATGGGGCTGGAGGCATATATGATGGGAGTACTGGAGTATGGGGCTGGAGGCACATATGATGGGAGTACTGGGGGATGGGGCTGGAGGCATATGATGGGAGTACTGGGGGATGGGACTGGAGGCACATATAATAGGAGTACTGGGAGATGGGGCTGGAGGCACATACAATGGGAGTACTGGGGGGATGGGGCTGGAGGCATATATGATGGGAGTACTGGAGTATGGGGCTGGAGGCACATATGATGGGAGTACTGGGGGATGGGGCTGGAGGCATATGATGGGAGTACTGGGGGATGGGACTGGAGGCACATATAATAGGAGTACTGGGAGATGGGGCTGGAGGCACATACAATGGGAGTACTGGGGGGATGGGGCTGGAGGCATATATGATGGGAGTACTGGAGTATGGGGCTGGAGGCACATATGATGGGAGTACTGGGGGATGGGGCTGGAGGCATATGATGGGAGTACTGGGGGATGGGACTGGAGGCACATATAATAGGAGTACTGGGAGATGGGGCTGGAGGCACATACAATGGGAGTACTGGGGGGATGGGGCTGGAGGCATATATGATGGGAGTACTGGAGTATGGGGCTGGAGGCACATATGATGGGAGTACTGGGGGATGGGGCTGGAGGCATATGATGGGAGTACTGGGGGATGGGACTGGAGGCACATATAATAGGAGTACTGGGAGATGGGGCTGGAGGCACATACAATGGGAGTACTGGGGGGATGGGGCTGGAGGCATATATGATGGGAGTACTGGAGTATGGGGCTGGAGGCACATATGATGGGAGTACTGGGGGATGGGGCTGGAGGCATATGATGGGAGTACTGGGGGATGGGACTGGAGGCACATATAATAGGAGTACTGGGAGATGGGGCTGGAGGCACATACAATGGGAGTACTGGGGGGATGGGGCTGGAGGCATATATGATGGGAGTACTGGAGTATGGGGCTGGAGGCACATATGATGGGAGTACTGGGGGATGGGGCTGGAGGCATATGATGGGAGTACTGGGGGATGGGACTGGAGGCACATATAATAGGAGTACTGGGAGATGGGGCTGGAGGCACATACAATGGGAGTACTGGGGGGATGGGGCTGGAGGCATATATGATGGGAGTACTGGAGTATGGGGCTGGAGGCACATATGATGGGAGTACTGGGGGATGGGGCTGGAGGCATATGATGGGAGTACTGGGGGATGGGACTGGAGGCACATATAATAGGAGTACTGGGAGATGGGGCTGGAGGCACATACAATGGGAGTACTGGGGGGATGGGGCTGGAGGCATATATGATGGGAGTACTGGAGTATGGGGCTGGAGGCACATATGATGGGAGTACTGGGGGATGGGGCTGGAGGCATATGATGGGAGTACTGGGGGATGGGACTGGAGGCACATATAATAGGAGTACTGGGAGATGGGGCTGGAGGCACATACAATGGGAGTACTGGGGGGATGGGGCTGGAGGCATATATGATGGGAGTACTGGAGTATGGGGCTGGAGGCACATATGATGGGAGTACTGGGGGATGGGGCTGGAGGCATATGATGGGAGTACTGGGGGATGGGACTGGAGGCACATATAATAGGAGTACTGGGAGATGGGGCTGGAGGCACATACAATGGGAGTACTGGGGGGATGGGGCTGGAGGCATATATGATGGGAGTACTGGAGTATGGGGCTGGAGGCACATATGATGGGAGTACTGGGGGATGGGGCTGGAGGCATATGATGGGAGTACTGGGGGATGGGACTGGAGGCACATATAATAGGAGTACTGGGAGATGGGGCTGGAGGCACATACAATGGGAGTACTGGGGGGATGGGGCTGGAGGCATATATGATGGGAGTACTGGAGTATGGGGCTGGAGGCACATATGATGGGAGTACTGGGGGATGGGGCTGGAGGCATATGATGGGAGTACTGGGGGATGGGACTGGAGGCACATATAATAGGAGTACTGGGAGATGGGGCTGGAGGCACATACAATGGGAGTACTGGGGGGATGGGGCTGGAGGCATATATGATGGGAGTACTGGAGTATGGGGCTGGAGGCACATATGATGGGAGTACTGGGGGATGGGGCTGGAGGCATATGATGGGAGTACTGGGGGATGGGACTGGAGGCACATATAATAGGAGTACTGGGAGATGGGGCTGGAGGCACATACAATGGGAGTACTGGGGGGATGGGGCTGGAGGCATATATGATGGGAGTACTGGAGTATGGGGCTGGAGGCACATATGATGGGAGTACTGGGGGATGGGGCTGGAGGCATATGATGGGAGTACTGGGGGATGGGACTGGAGGCACATATAATAGGAGTACTGGGAGATGGGGCTGGAGGCACATACAATGGGAGTACTGGGGGGATGGGGCTGGAGGCATATATGATGGGAGTACTGGAGTATGGGGCTGGAGGCACATATGATAGAATGATTGTCAGTAATCATAGAATGATAGTCAGTAATCATAAAATGATAGTCAGTAATCATAGAATGATAGTCAGTAATCATAGAATGATAGTCAGTAATCATAGACTGATAGTCAGTAATCATAGAATGATAGTCAGTAATCATAGAATGATTGTCAGTAATCATAGAATGATAGTCAGTAATCATAGACTGATAGTCAGTAATTATAGAATGATAGTCGGTAATCATAGAATGATAGTCAGTAATCATAGACTGATAGTCAGTAATCACAGAATGATAGTCAGTAATCATAGAATGATAGTCAGTAATCATAGATTGATAGTCAGTAATCATAGAATGATAGTCAGTAATCATAGACTGATAGTCAGTAATCATAGAATGATAGTCAGTAATCATAGAATGATAGTCAGTAATCATAGATAGAATCATTGATAGTCAGGTATCATAGATTGATAGATGGATGTTCTGTTGAGCAGGAGAGGAAGCAGTAACATAAATATACACAATTGGGATAGAAGTATAAGATCATGAATGATAAAAATGACCAGACTCACGGTGCAACATCGGAGGTGACTGTGACCTCACTATGGGGGGATTTACATCTGGTGCAATGCAGCCGTATGCCATTCACAGCTGTGTCATCTCCCGTTCCCTGAGGATTCTGCACCTATAAAACAGGTTCATGAGACAGATTAGTCCAACATTGTCTCCAAACACATAAAGAAGTAACAAAGCGAATAAATAAATCTGATTGCTTTTAATTATAAATAATAAGTGAACTTATTTATCCATCATGTTACCATTTAGGCATCAAATATATCACAAACAGGAATATGAAACCGCATCACACGTTCATTT
>WWET01006531.1:21116-34487 GCA_011038615.1 Limnodynastes dumerilii
ATGGACATAGATATACATAGACCTACAAACACCATAGACTCATATAAAGGCGCGCACACGATTAGAATACACCGCGCCTCCTGCGGCTCTGTGCCGGTAACTCACCTTCAAGCTGAAGCCTCTGGCCATCGATCCGCGGGGACACTTCTCCAATGAGCCCCATTTGCCCAGATCTGCCCCATTAGTGACAAAGATCATGTAGCCACAGCAATGAGAGACCTCCAGAGCGAAGATGAGGAACACGGACAAACCCTTCATGACTTCTCCAGGACGATGGACCCCGTAATGGAACTATTGGAGATAACTGACCAATAGCCGGAGATATTTATACAAAGCCATTTATAAAATGTCCACTTCAATCTCTCTCTCTCTCCAGTCCAGAGGACGGGTAATGATTAGCCCTATGTGGCATGATATTCCACGTTATCTTCATGTCACGCTATCCCGGGTCAGGCTGACCTACAGGCACCAGTAAGGGTCCCCGATGGTCTCTGTGAGGTCTCAGGATCCTTCGGGGGTTCCTGTGAAATGCGTTGGGGCTGAAGTCCAATCATGGGACAATGGGCCGTATGCAGAGATCCGTTTCTTTAAAGTACGCAAATATACGCACGGCCGTAGCCAGGCAAACACCCCTGACACTCTGCTCACACGGACGGGTTGAGGTGCCTCTCGTATATTTCATTGTGCATTTCCGAGCGTATATTGCTGCCGTACGCACGTCTATGTAACCGCGCCCTAACCTCATCCTCAAATAGTCATTTAACTGCCCCCCCTCACCCACTTACACGCATTTCTCCCCGGACGGGTTATAAAACCGCCCCTCCATACAGATCTTCCCACGTGCGATTCGCAAGTCCGTGACTAATGGACTTCTGTGCGTAAAATCAACGTAGATAGCGTAAATGTAGTTACTACGCATGCGCAGTTCATCGGATCGGAAAAACACGCGAGGAACTTCCCGCAAATACGGTTCTCTGAATACGGTCCAATGTTTGGTTTTTAAAATGAAATACAATGCAATACATAAGCCCCATTCCCAAACCTTTAGCCTTCCTTTTGGAGGGTAAATTGCTAACTCAGTGGTCCGGGATAGTAGAAGCTCCGGCGTCTTAGGTGCGTACTTTTAAGAATGTAAATACTGCGCCAGTTAGGTAGGTAGATCGCCTCCGTGCGGTCATTAAAGACAGTGGTTGAGGAAGAAAGCGGCGCGCTAATGCCACCTCGGGGAGTGGAAGTGGGTTGGGTGGCGTCTTAGTACTTTTAAGAATGTAAATACTGCGCCAGTTAGGTAGGTAGATCGCCTCCGTGCGGTCATTAAAGACAGTGGTTGAGGAAGAAAGCGGCGCGCTAATGCCACCTCGGGGAGGGGAGTGGTAGAAGGGGGAGGGATTTAGATTAGCCGGGGAGGCGATGTCTGTGTGTGAAGGAAACTACACATGGTAAAATAAGGTAGCCCCAAAAAAGTTAGGTGCGGTTCTGTCCGCAGCTAACTCACTCTTAAGTTTGAATACGGTCCTTGGTGATGCTAATGCCCAGGTTTGCTGCTCCTCATTAATTCAGTTACGAAAGAGGTGATTGGACAAATCAATTGATAGATTGTAGTAAAGAGTTGCATGAAAGGCCGGGGTCATCTGCACAGAAACAAAGAAAATGCTCCAGCAACACTGCCAGTAACCAGTAGCTAACCGGCCATCCTATCTGTAACAATAATGTAGAAATATTTCTAAATATATTATAAACCACCAGCCACAGATACGTCATTTCGTGATCCACTCTGCTGCTTTTATCTCCTTGTTGGACTTGTGGTGGAATTAGCATCAGCAGAGGAGAATGAGGGTTATGAGAGGACCTACTTCCGAGAACCCCCACCCACAACACCCAGTACAACACTCGTCAGTCTATCTCCATCCCCTCCCTCACTCTTGTGTCCGGTGTCCTTCCAGCTGGAGATCTTCCACACCGTCATGTACCGCAACTTCCAGAGGAAGAACGACATGGACGAGCCCCCGCCTTTCGACTACGGTTCTGGAGAAGACGAGGGGAAGAGTGAAAAGAGCAAAGATGCCGAGTACTCGGACATGGAGGAGAGGTTCTACCGGTACGGCATCAAACCGGACTGGATGGCCATACAGAGGATTATCAACCACAGGTAGGGAATGTATTGCATCTTAGTCAAGATGCTTTAACCTCTGGAATGCTTCATCCTTTATATCTTTCATTTTAGAGCTTTGCTGCATATGTTGTGTGTAAGAGCTTTATTCTGTCTGATGAGCTGTGTCCTTGTTCTCTGTGTAGTGTGGATAAGAGAGGAACATATCGGTACTTGGTGAAGTGGAGAGACCTGTCCTACGACCAGTCCACTTGGGAAGAGGACTCAATGAAGTTGCCGGATTACAAATACCACAGGCAGATGTACTGGAGACACAGGTACCGCAAACGCACAAACCAGTGACCAGGGGGGACCATGTTAGGTGCCATGTACATGTTTTGGAGACTGCGTGTGTGTGTGGGGGGGGAGGGCAATGACTTGGACATTGACAGATGCAGAGGATTTGCGACCACAAACTTGTTCACTGGCATCGCGTGGGACAGTAGACTTGTGCTCTGGAGACTTGTGCACTGAAGACCTGAGGACGGTAGATTTGTGCAATGGAGACTTGGGGACTGGAGACTTAGGGACTGGAGACTTGTGCACGATAGACTTGGGGACTGGAGACTTGGGGACTGGAGGCTTGTGCACGATAGACTTGGGGACTGGAGACTTGTGCACGATAGACTTGGGGACTGGAGACTTGGGGACTGGAGGCTTGTGCACGATAGACTTGGGGACTGGAGACTTGTGCACGATAGACTTGGGGACTGGAGACTTGGGGACTGGAGGCTTGTGCACGATAGACTTGGGGACTGGAGACTTGTGCACGATAGACTTGGGGACTGGAGACTTGGGGACTGGAGGCTTGTGCACGATAGACTTGGGGACTGGAGACTTGTGCACGATAGACTTGGGGACTGGAGACTTGGGGACTGGAGGCTTGTGCACGATAGACTTGGGGACTGGAGACTTGTGCACGATAGACTTGGGGACTGGAGACTTGGGGACTGGAGGCTTGTGCACGATAGACTTGGGGACTGGAGACTTGTGCACGATAGACTTGGGGACTGGAGACTTGGGGACTGGAGGCTTGTGCACGATAGACTTGGGGACTGGAGACTTGTGCACGATAGACTTGGGGACTGGAGACTTGGGGACTGGAGGCTTGTGCACGATAGACTTGGGGACTGGAGACTTGTGCACGATAGACTTGGGGACTGGAGACTTGGGGACTGGAGGCTTGTGCACGATAGACTTGGGGACTGGAGACTTGTGCACGATAGACTTGGGGACTGGAGACTTGGGGACTGGAGGCTTGTGCACGATAGACTTGGGGACTGGAGACTTGTGCACGATAGACTTGGGGACTGGAGACTTGGGGACTGGAGGCTTGTGCACGATAGACTTGGGGACTGGAGACTTGTGCACGATAGACTTGGGGACTGGAGACTTGGGGACTGGAGGCTTGTGCACGATAGACTTGGGGACTGGAGACTTGTGCACGATAGACTTGGGGACTGGAGACTTGGGGACTGGAGGCTTGTGCACGATAGACTTGGGGACTGGAGACTTGTGCACGATAGACTTGGGGACTGGAGACTTGGGGACTGGAGGCTTGTGCACGATAGACTTGGGGACTGGAGACTTGTGCACGATAGACTTGGGGACTGGAGACTTGGGGACTGGAGGCTTGTGCACGATAGACTTGGGGACTGGAGACTTGTGCACGATAGACTTGGGGACTGGAGACTTGGGGACTGGAGGCTTGTGCACGATAGACTTGGGGACTGGAGACTTGTGCACGATAGACTTGGGGACTGGAGACTTGGGGACTGGAGGCTTGTGCACGATAGACTTGGGGACTGGAGACTTGTGCACGATAGACTTGGGGACTGGAGACTTGGGGACTGGAGGCTTGTGCACGATAGACTTGGGGACTGGAGACTTGTGCACGATAGACTTGGGGACTGGAGACTTGGGGACTGGAGGCTTGTGCACGATAGACTTGGGGACTGGAGACTTGTGCACGATAGACTTGGGGACTGGAGACTTGGGGACTGGAGGCTTGTGCACGATAGACTTGGGGACTGGAGACTTGTGCACGATAGACTTGGGGACTGGAGACTTGGGGACTGGAGGCTTGTGCACGATAGACTTGGGGACTGGAGACTTGTGCACGATAGACTTGGGGACTGGAGACTTGGGGACTGGAGGCTTGTGCACGATAGACTTGGGGACTGGAGACTTGTGCACGATAGACTTGGGGACTGGAGACTTGGGGACTGGAGGCTTGTGCACGATAGACTTGGGGACTGGAGACTTGTGCACGATAGACTTGGGGACTGGAGACTTGGGGACTGGAGGCTTGTGCACGATAGACTTGGGGACTGGAGACTTGTGCACGATAGACTTGGGGACTGGAGACTTGGGGACTGGAGGCTTGTGCACGATAGACTTGGGGACTGGAGACTTGTGCACGATAGACTTGGGGACTGGAGACTTGGGGACTGGAGGCTTGTGCACGATAGACTTGGGGACTGGAGACTTGTGCACGATAGACTTGGGGACTGGAGACTTGGGGACTGGAGGCTTGTGCACGATAGACTTGGGGACTGGAGACTTGTGCACGATAGACTTGGGGACTGGAGACTTGGGGACTGGAGGCTTGTGCACGATAGACTTGGGGACTGGAGACTTGTGCACGATAGACTTGGGGACTGGAGACTTGGGGACTGGAGGCTTGTGCACGATAGACTTGGGGACTGGAGACTTGTGCACGATAGACTTGGGGACTGGAGACTTGGGGACTGGAGGCTTGTGCACGATAGACTTGGGGACTGGAGACTTGTGCACGATAGACTTGGGGACTGGAGACTTGGGGACTGGAGGCTTGTGCACGATAGACTTGGGGACTGGAGACTTGTGCACGATAGACTTGGGGACTGGAGACTTGGGGACTGGAGGCTTGTGCACGATAGACTTGGGGACTGGAGACTTGTGCACGATAGACTTGGGGACTGGAGACTTGGGGACTGGAGGCTTGTGCACGATAGACTTGGGGACTGGAGACTTGTGCACGATAGACTTGGGGACTGGAGACTTGGGGACTGGAGGCTTGTGCACGATAGACTTGGGGACTGGAGACTTGTGCACGATAGACTTGGGGACTGGAGACTTGGGGACTGGAGGCTTGTGCACGATAGACTTGGGGACTGGAGACTTGTGCACGATAGACTTGGGGACTGGAGACTTGGGGACTGGAGGCTTGTGCACGATAGACTTGGGGACTGGAGACTTGTGCACGATAGACTTGGGGACTGGAGACTTGGGGACTGGAGGCTTGTGCACGATAGACTTGGGGACTGGAGACTTGTGCACGATAGACTTGGGGACTGGAGACTTGGGGACTGGAGGCTTGTGCACGATAGACTTGGGGACTGGAGACTTGTGCACGATAGACTTGGGGACTGGAGACTTGGGGACTGGAGGCTTGTGCACGATAGACTTGGGGACTGGAGACTTGTGCACGATAGACTTGGGGACTGGAGACTTGGGGACTGGAGGCTTGTGCACGATAGACTTGGGGACTGGAGACTTGTGCACGATAGACTTGGGGACTGGAGACTTGGGGACTGGAGGCTTGTGCACGATAGACTTGGGGACTGGAGACTTGTGCACGATAGACTTGGGGACTGGAGACTTGGGGACTGGAGGCTTGTGCACGATAGACTTGGGGACTGGAGACTTGTGCACGATAGACTTGGGGACTGGAGACTTGGGGACTGGAGGCTTGTGCACGATAGACTTGGGGACTGGAGACTTGTGCACGATAGACTTGGGGACTGGAGACTTGGGGACTGGAGGCTTGTGCACGATAGACTTGGGGACTGGAGACTTGTGCACGATAGACTTGGGGACTGGAGACTTGGGGACTGGAGGCTTGTGCACGATAGACTTGGGGACTGGAGACTTGTGCACGATAGACTTGGGGACTGGAGACTTGGGGACTGGAGGCTTGTGCACGATAGACTTGGGGACTGGAGACTTGTGCACGATAGACTTGGGGACTGGAGACTTGGGGACTGGAGGCTTGTGCACGATAGACTTGGGGACTGGAGACTTGTGCACGATAGACTTGGGGACTGGAGACTTGGGGACTGGAGGCTTGTGCACGATAGACTTGGGGACTGGAGACTTGTGCACGATAGACTTGGGGACTGGAGACTTGGGGACTGGAGGCTTGTGCACGATAGACTTGGGGACTGGAGACTTGTGCACGATAGACTTGGGGACTGGAGACTTGGGGACTGGAGGCTTGTGCACGATAGACTTGGGGACTGGAGACTTGTGCACGATAGACTTGGGGACTGGAGACTTGGGGACTGGAGGCTTGTGCACGATAGACTTGGGGACTGGAGACTTGTGCACGATAGACTTGGGGACTGGAGACTTGGGGACTGGAGGCTTGTGCACGATAGACTTGGGGACTGGAGACTTGTGCACGATAGACTTGGGGACTGGAGACTTGGGGACTGGAGGCTTGTGCACGATAGACTTGGGGACTGGAGACTTGTGCACGATAGACTTGGGGACTGGAGACTTGGGGACTGGAGGCTTGTGCACGATAGACTTGGGGACTGGAGACTTGTGCACGATAGACTTGGGGACTGGAGACTTGGGGACTGGAGGCTTGTGCACGATAGACTTGGGGACTGGAGACTTGTGCACGATAGACTTGGGGACTGGAGACTTGGGGACTGGAGGCTTGTGCACGATAGACTTGGGGACTGGAGACTTGTGCACGATAGACTTGGGGACTGGAGACTTGGGGACTGGAGGCTTGTGCACGATAGACTTGGGGACTGGAGACTTGTGCACGATAGACTTGGGGACTGGAGACTTGGGGACTGGAGGCTTGTGCACGATAGACTTGGGGACTGGAGACTTGTGCACGATAGACTTGGGGACTGGAGACTTGGGGACTGGAGGCTTGTGCACGATAGACTTGGGGACTGGAGACTTGTGCACGATAGACTTGGGGACTGGAGACTTGGGGACTGGAGGCTTGTGCACGATAGACTTGGGGACTGGAGACTTGTGCACGATAGACTTGGGGACTGGAGACTTGGGGACTGGAGGCTTGTGCACGATAGACTTGGGGACTGGAGACTTGTGCACGATAGACTTGGGGACTGGAGACTTGGGGACTGGAGGCTTGTGCACGATAGACTTGGGGACTGGAGACTTGTGCACGATAGACTTGGGGACTGGAGACTTGGGGACTGGAGGCTTGTGCACGATAGACTTGGGGACTGGAGACTTGTGCACGATAGACTTGGGGACTGGAGACTTGGGGACTGGAGGCTTGTGCACGATAGACTTGGGGACTGGAGACTTGTGCACGATAGACTTGGGGACTGGAGACTTGGGGACTGGAGGCTTGTGCACGATAGACTTGGGGACTGGAGACTTGTGCACGATAGACTTGGGGACTGGAGACTTGGGGACTGGAGGCTTGTGCACGATAGACTTGGGGACTGGAGACTTGTGCACGATAGACTTGGGGACTGGAGACTTGGGGACTGGAGGCTTGTGCACGATAGACTTGGGGACTGGAGACTTGTGCACGATAGACTTGGGGACTGGAGACTTGGGGACTGGAGGCTTGTGCACGATAGACTTGGGGACTGGAGACTTGTGCACGATAGACTTGGGGACTGGAGACTTGGGGACTGGAGGCTTGTGCACGATAGACTTGGGGACTGGAGACTTGTGCACGATAGACTTGGGGACTGGAGACTTGGGGACTGGAGGCTTGTGCACGATAGACTTGGGGACTGGAGACTTGTGCACGATAGACTTGGGGACTGGAGACTTGGGGACTGGAGGCTTGTGCACGATAGACTTGGGGACTGGAGACTTGTGCACGATAGACTTGGGGACTGGAGACTTGGGGACTGGAGGCTTGTGCACGATAGACTTGGGGACTGGAGACTTGTGCACGATAGACTTGGGGACTGGAGACTTGGGGACTGGAGGCTTGTGCACGATAGACTTGGGGACTGGAGACTTGTGCACGATAGACTTGGGGACTGGAGACTTGGGGACTGGAGGCTTGTGCACGATAGACTTGGGGACTGGAGACTTGTGCACGATAGACTTGGGGACTGGAGACTTGGGGACTGGAGGCTTGTGCACGATAGACTTGGGGACTGGAGACTTGTGCACGATAGACTTGGGGACTGGAGACTTGGGGACTGGAGGCTTGTGCACGATAGACTTGGGGACTGGAGACTTGTGCACGATAGACTTGGGGACTGGAGACTTGGGGACTGGAGGCTTGTGCACGATAGACTTGGGGACTGGAGACTTGTGCACGATAGACTTGGGGACTGGAGACTTGGGGACTGGAGGCTTGTGCACGATAGACTTGGGGACTGGAGACTTGTGCACGATAGACTTGGGGACTGGAGACTTGGGGACTGGAGGCTTGTGCACGATAGACTTGGGGACTGGAGACTTGTGCACGATAGACTTGGGGACTGGAGACTTGGGGACTGGAGGCTTGTGCACGATAGACTTGGGGACTGGAGACTTGTGCACGATAGACTTGGGGACTGGAGACTTGGGGACTGGAGGCTTGTGCACGATAGACTTGGGGACTGGAGACTTGTGCACGATAGACTTGGGGACTGGAGACTTGGGGACTGGAGGCTTGTGCACGATAGACTTGGGGACTGGAGACTTGTGCACGATAGACTTGGGGACTGGAGACTTGGGGACTGGAGGCTTGTGCACGATAGACTTGGGGACTGGAGACTTGTGCACGATAGACTTGGGGACTGGAGACTTGGGGACTGGAGGCTTGTGCACGATAGACTTGGGGACTGGAGACTTGTGCACGATAGACTTGGGGACTGGAGACTTGGGGACTGGAGGCTTGTGCACGATAGACTTGGGGACTGGAGACTTGTGCACGATAGACTTGGGGACTGGAGACTTGGGGACTGGAGGCTTGTGCACGATAGACTTGGGGACTGGAGACTTGTGCACGATAGACTTGGGGACTGGAGACTTGGGGACTGGAGGCTTGTGCACGATAGACTTGGGGACTGGAGACTTGTGCACGATAGACTTGGGGACTGGAGACTTGGGGACTGGAGGCTTGTGCACGATAGACTTGGGGACTGGAGACTTGTGCACGATAGACTTGGGGACTGGAGACTTGGGGACTGGAGGCTTGTGCACGATAGACTTGGGGACTGGAGACTTGTGCACGATAGACTTGGGGACTGGAGACTTGGGGACTGGAGGCTTGTGCACGATAGACTTGGGGACTGGAGACTTGTGCACGATAGACTTGGGGACTGGAGACTTGGGGACTGGAGGCTTGTGCACGATAGACTTGGGGACTGGAGACTTGTGCACGATAGACTTGGGGACTGGAGACTTGGGGACTGGAGGCTTGTGCACGATAGACTTGGGGACTGGAGACTTGTGCACGATAGACTTGGGGACTGGAGACTTGGGGACTGGAGGCTTGTGCACGATAGACTTGGGGACTGGAGACTTGTGCACGATAGACTTGGGGACTGGAGACTTGGGGACTGGAGGCTTGTGCACGATAGACTTGGGGACTGGAGACTTGTGCACGATAGACTTGGGGACTGGAGACTTGGGGACTGGAGGCTTGTGCACGATAGACTTGGGGACTGGAGACTTGTGCACGATAGACTTGGGGACTGGAGACTTGGGGACTGGAGGCTTGTGCACGATAGACTTGGGGACTGGAGACTTGTGCACGATAGACTTGGGGACTGGAGACTTGGGGACTGGAGGCTTGTGCACGATAGACTTGGGGACTGGAGACTTGTGCACGATAGACTTGGGGACTGGAGACTTGGGGACTGGAGGCTTGTGCACGATAGACTTGGGGACTGGAGACTTGTGCACGATAGACTTGGGGACTGGAGACTTGGGGACTGGAGGCTTGTGCACGATAGACTTGGGGACTGGAGACTTGTGCACGATAGACTTGGGGACTGGAGACTTGGGGACTGGAGGCTTGTGCACGATAGACTTGGGGACTGGAGACTTGTGCACGATAGACTTGGGGACTGGAGACTTGGGGACTGGAGGCTTGTGCACGATAGACTTGGGGACTGGAGACTTGTGCACGATAGACTTGGGGACTGGAGACTTGGGGACTGGAGGCTTGTGCACGATAGACTTGGGGCCAAAGCCTGCCCAAACTCACTCTACCCTGGTCTCCAAAGCCTGCCCAAACTCACTCTACCCTGGTCTCCAAAGCCTGCCCAAACTCACTCTACCCTGGTCTCCAAAGCCTGCCCAAACTCACTCTACCCTGGTCTCCAAAGCCTGCCCAAACTCACTCTACCCTGGTCTACAAAGCCTGCCCAAACTCACTCTACCCTGGTCTCCAAAGCCTGCCCAAACTCACTCTACCCTGTCTCCAAAACCTGCCCCTTTTGCCACGGTCAAAGTTAATATAGTATTACAAAAAAAAACAAGAAAGAAAGAAAGAAAGCCTCCCTACAGCCTAGCGCACTTATTGGGACAAACTGGGAGGCGGACAGGATAGCGAGACAGTAACTTCAAACCAGGACTTTCCTGCTGGAATCAGGACAGTTGGGACGTATGTATTCAGGATTAAGAAAACAATTGCGCAATATCACGATAACACGATTCTCCTTCATTGGTTACACGAGTGATCATCTGACTAAACGGAAACTAAACGGACCAATAGCTGACTTCTCACTCTCGTACCATTCATCCCATTGTACTTTACCGAAATAATGGCACTGAGGCCTACAATAAGTTGCAACACGGGGCATAGATTATTCATTGTAAGGCCAATTAGCTTTAAGACTACTGCTAGTTTTAGGCTACAGACAGGTGGCCCTGATGGCAGGTGGGGGTCAGCAATGATGCACTTAACGTAATCCCCTGTCCTCAACGCCCCCCCAGAGGCCATTATCGAAAGAGACAAGAGACACTCTCAACTTTTCACACCCCTCTAGAGGAGGTAGAGCAGGACCAAACCATGAGCAATGGTTTCTATTGGAGTTCAGACTAGAGGGGTGAGCTTCCATGCATTATAGTGACTTAACCCCTTCCTTGCTACCATCATTCTACAGTATATCCCGGTAGTAAAGTGAAGGTACATGTTAATCACAAACAACACTTAGCGGGATTGAGGCAATGCCTCAGCAGAGACAGTGCATCTGAAGCACAGGGACCCCTCTACATACAATTTAAATATTTATTCCTTTAACACCTGTGAGTGAACGCCCCCCTCCTGTCACTTATGTGCCCCCTGGCCTTTCAGCCACAGTTTTATTTTATCCTGTGAAATATTCTCCCATCAGAGGTAATAGAACATAATACATAGGAGCAATATAAACATACTATACTGTATTAAAAAATAAAATAAAGATCAAATAAGATTTTAAACTGGATGAGACAGGTATCATAGAGTATTGTGTGTGTGGCATTGTCCATCTGGACCCGGTACACCAGAATCATAACTTTCTATCCAAGTGCTTTTTCTATAGAATTCATGACTAGATGGGTTATATTTACTAAACTGCAGAAAAGAAAAGAATGGAGATGTTGCCTATAGCAACCAATGAGATTCTAGCTCTTACTTTGCTATAGCATACTAGAGAATGTCAGCTAGAATCTGATTGGTTGCTATGGTCAACATCTCCCTTTATCCTTTTCTGCAGGTTAGTAAATCTAGCCCTATATCTCTTATGCTAATTTAATTTCAAGAACATGTAGTACCGCTTGTCCCCACTAGATGTCTCAGAGTGCCATTAGAATCTTTACATTGAAAAGAATTGGGCCACTGTGATTCATTGATGATTGATGCATATAATGGGCAATTATTGCTGTTCCCTCTGCAGGCGATTTTCTCTCCCTCCTTTTCTCAATACTGACGCAGACATTGCCTGGTCTTCCTCTCTAGAGCATTATTTGCAGCTGCGGGCCAGGCAATGGACTTCATCCAGGGCTAATTCTGAGATGTCAGTTGTCTTGGGACAGACCTGATTTTTTGGGGTTCTAGAAGAGGTTTGGCTTAGCAGACCATCACCCGCCAGAGAGCAACAAATCAGAAGCTTCCTTCCATCATCAAACTTATTCCGTATTCAGAATTAGGAACGTCTGGTAATTTACGCACGCAAAATGCGTAAGTGGGGTGATTTCTCTTTAGTGCGCATGTGCAGACCATGGCGTTACGAAGCGTAATTGGAATGATGCGTAAGTAAATTCCATACGTCAAAAAATGCGTGCGAACATAAAAGGTCGGACGGATTATTAATAAGTAGGCGTCAGTCGGAATGTAAATAGCAAAAAATGGACGTGGTAATGTAGGAGACGCACGGTCGTATTTGCGAACGTTTCACTTCCGTCACATATACGTGCGCTAACGGTAAGGCTGCTTTCACCACACGGAAGTGTTCCGAAATGTGTTACTTTTGTGACACGTACTTATTTTGTATTCACGTACTATTACGAACGAATGGAAAAGCTTCTTAAATCTGAATCCGGTCCTAAGTTGTGATTGGTTGTGCATTTTCCTGCACACGTCCTGCTATATCCCCCTACACGGGTCAGGTGTTACACGTATACTAATTATCCATTCCATGTACAGTAGTAAATAATTCATAGATTTTATTCTTGCAGTCATAGTATACACTCATAGCAGAACCTGTGAACATGTCATTTAAAGAAAAATTACACCCATCAATCGCTGACCTTAAATTCAAGTTACAAAATAAAGTAGTTTCTGGAGTTTCCTTCTGTATAAGGGATCGTTAGTTTAAAGTTCGTGTGTTGTGTCTCTGTGTGAGATTGGAGAGCCTCAGCCTTCATTCTGTGGAGGGGAGAGAGGTGTAACATCGTCAGTAACAAATCCTAATAGACAGAGATCTCACAAGTCAGACACCTCCGGCATTACCCAACACCATCTAATAAAGAAACCTCATCGACCATAAAACAGGGTAAAGAGTTATGAGACCCTTGTGCATGTATCATGATGTGTAATAGATAATAGCAATAAGATCACTGGCTCTGATTCACACTTAAGTAAGTGTTGTTTTCCGTGCATATCTTTCTGTGGTGATCAACTGCACTTGCCCAGAACACCAAGTTATGCATGGAATCCAGCTGGAAGGTGCAAGCACTCGGAGCGTACCTAATTCCCCGCCTCAGTAAGTAAGAGTGGGCTTGCCAGACCTCAGTGAGAAGGAAGT
>WWET01006532.1:0-17559 GCA_011038615.1 Limnodynastes dumerilii
GTGAACATAGGGGAGGTCCCCCGGTGATGCAGGGACCACCCCTTTGCTTTTTACTTTTCTCCCTGAAATGATTTTTCAAAAGTAGGCAACCATGTTCTTAAGTCTGAATCAAGCCCCATTTTTCACTTCATGGTGTGTTTTCATATATAAGTTACATTTAATCTTCAGCTACATAGTACTTATTGAAAGTGGATTTCAGTGAAAATGTAATTAGTAGACTAGTTATTTAACTACATGACATGATATAATCTTATGTCAATATGTGTCCGTTGTAATGAAATGAAACAGTTAATAAATCCAATAACTGATCATTTTATTTAACAACTGTATAACAGTTGCTGTCTATTGCTTTCAGTATACTGTATATTCTTTCAAAATCATTCATATTTTATTTATTAGGACATGAGTGACTTTTGTGGTGTTTGTCAGTTTCCAATGAGGCCACGAAAGCACAAACAAAAATAGACAAACAATAACTCCAAAACAACACTAGCGATAAATCACCAAGAGAAGAAACCAACAATTCCAAAAATTTGTAAAAATAAATTTTTGAACTGAAATAAATTGTATTAAAATAACAAATACATTAATAACCTGGGGATGCAACTGCTGGTCTTGCCAGCCATATTCCAACAATGATACAGCTGCCAGTTGAATGGCGGTTGTACTATTGTTTGAAAACCTCTGGAAATAGAACATTTCTATTGGGAATGGGTACCTATTTCCCCATTCCCAATAGCCACAGGCTGTGGCAGGACATGAAGCCGTTAGGGTTAGGCTGCATAACATGGAGGTTAGGGCTCAAGGGTTAATTGGCGAATGACTCTTCCCAACTGCAGATCCACATCTAATGATCTGGCACCAGATAAACCAACTCAAAGAACCATATAAACAGATTATCAATACTAATATATCATAGCACGAATGTACAAAAATTATTCTAAGAGGCCTCAGTGTCCATCCAAATAATGCACTGAATAGGAAATTATGTTAGTTCAAAAATTGATCCAGTCCAATACCATCAGATGTCATCCTAAGTGTATAATAAAGCACACTCAACAATCACAGCAAAACTGCTAAGTCAGCAATGACCTTTATATGTTAGTATCACTAGAGGATGTCTTTGCTTATGCAAACTATACACTAGCACGTTCAAATAATAATGCAGATGTTAAGAGTCCCATTGAGTGATGAAATGGATTAAATATTTACCCATACGGGCCTCACTACTCTTGTGCACTGTTGACGGACTCAGGGTGTAGGAATCTGCTACGTCTTCTGGAATAGAGTAAGCTCTGGGAGACTAGGTTCAGACTAATAAATAAATAAACCATTTGTGCATGATATTTAAATTTTAATAATACTGCACAGAGGACAATATACAAAAAGCAGACTCATAAAAAAAATCATATAGCCTTAACAAAGCCTAATTAGAGATTACGGACCGGATTCAGAGATCCGCTTTCACATGGAGTTGCGTGCGTATTTTTAGGATCGGATGCGTAGTAACCTTTTCAACACAAGTCACGTAGTATTTACGCACGGAAGGCCATTAGGCACGCACTTGTGAATCGCACTTTGGAACATACGTATGGAGGGGCGGGATTTAAATCCGTATGTTCAAAGTTACGTGAGACTGGGAAGGGGGATGCATTTAAATAGGCATTTGAGGGCGAGGTTATATAGATACCCACGTATGTACCTTAACATACACCCCTAACTACACAGGTGTGCGTGCGTATAATTGCATACCTTTAAAAAATGGATCTCTGAATATGGTGCTACATTTCTATCATGTTGCCTGATTAAATGAAAATGAGTCCATTCCAGGAGCTGCTGACCAGCTTAGAGAACGTTAGTACTCAATTACATAGCAGAAACTTATAGGATGAAGAGGTTGCAATATAAAAAGGAAGTCACCATAAATGAATCAATTATATCTAATGGTTCGCATAACGAAATACTCATTGAAAGAAAAAATGAGATCTTAGCACAGTGAGTTTGGGATGTCAATGTTAGAAATGAGAAATCAATTATTATTTGTGTTACTTTCATTAATCACAGCACAGAAAAGAAAAGAGTCTAATCACAGAGAAACAGGAAATACTTCAGTGAACTGAACGACGTATAGGAAAAATGTCACTCACACTTAGAAAATGAAAGCTGTCCAACTCCTGACAGTAGTTTATCTATTGTCATTCTAACATTTGTTATTATTTTACTGTGTATTTTAGAGTGCCAACATTTCTCTTGGAAATCAATACAGCTTGACCTTTAATGAAAAATACTCTATGTCAGCAACTTTTGTTGAGTCTTGGGAGGCGAGCTTTCAGGATTAATGTTTATGAGATGATAAGCATCTGAAACATCTTTTTTTCATTGTCTACCAATCTTTCCATGACACCCAAGCTTAAAAATACACACCATTGCCTGTCTGTAATATAAAGGTGAATAATTCCCACAAGCTGCCTACGCTTAAAGCTCAGGAAAGAGTTGGAATTTTTAGCACTTACTACAGTCTCCTCTATTCTAAATGTATATATAATGGTAGGAAAAGCAAGGGCCAAACATTAAACTACCCATGTGTGATGCGTGACCCCATCCTGAATAGACCTCTTTTAATCGCAACAATAAACACAGAGACACCATTTTTGGCTAATAGTTTTTTATTAACTTGTGTAATTTATATTGGGAAGAATTTTGGATCCTCTAGGATCATATATGACTAGTAATTGATGGGGTGGAAGAAAAAGCAGGTACATATGTCATAACTAGACATCGGATTATATGCATTATCAAAATGCCAAAATATGCATGCAAATATGCACTAAAAAAGGGCGAAATATGCACAAAATACTATTTATTATTAGAATTAACGTTTATTTTCACAATATATGGGAAGCAGTACTCACATGTTGATCGATCTGGTATTTTTTTGATGAAGGTATTCGCTTGTCACAAACCTTGCAGAAAATCACAGTGCCATCAGTCGTAAATTGGCCTGGGTCATTTTTTATCCAAGATTCCATTAAAGTCTGGGTATTTTTTTTTTTACTGGCGGCATTTCAACAAAAATAAGATTTTCGTAGGTTAACAAACACAGCGAGCAATTGAATGACAAACAATTGAATTGTGTAAAGCACACGCGCGCCGCATCCCGCCAACGCTTTCGCCTAGTGCGAGCCAGCAGATCGGGTTCAGTGCGCTTACCGAGTGCATGTGAGGCGCACGTCACTGGCTGCAGACCGCCACCGTTCCCACGTAATACAACACGCCTAACACATTTAACTACTGAAATAAGCACTGTCAATAAAAAAGTACAAAAATATGCAATAACGCTATAAAAATAGCGTTTAATGCATTTGCATATGCAAATATGCAAATGCATATAATCCTATGTCTAGTCATAACATTTGTGATAAGCATAACATCATAAAAAACAGTTGCAGATATACAAACTCAAAACAGGCACAAGCACTAACATTGTAGCCACGCGGGACTGTCCGCCAAAACGGGCCCTGATTGAAGCCGGGCAAATTAAACGGCTAGACAATTACCAACCTGGCAAATTCAATGGTTGGCAGCGTATCATTAAGTGCCAAATTTCTGCAACTCAAGAAGCCCCTGGTCTACCCATAACTATATCAAACCACTGAACTACAAGAGATAGACACTGGATGGACCTGCTTACAGCCCATCTTCTGGTCTCCTAATGACCGGAACAGCCACCATCAACTACCATCAAAACAGGCACAAGCCCCTGGTTTACCCATAACTATATCAAACCACTGAACTACAAGAGATAGACACTGGATGGACCTGCTTACAGCCCACCTTCTGGTCTCCTAATGACCGGAACAGCCACCATCAACTACCAACCCTCTAATCCTCTGCAATAGCTCTTCTATAAATAACTGCATCCCAGCTTCAGATAAATGTACCTCGTCATTCCTATACAAGTTAGGTTTGTCCCGACTAATCACGGGGTGTGTAATGACCAGTCTCCCGTGCTCCAATATGAAATTCTTGGTGGATCTGTTGATTTTCCTTCGCACCCTATCCATGGCTACATGGTTATCAGAAGACCTCCAAAAGAGATGAGGTATAATAGCAGACCAAACCCATTTGATTCCCGGCCACCATTGCCCTGCTAGCTCCAATTCATGCCTGATGGCCCAAGTCAGCACTACTGCCAGTGTCTGCCCTAGTTTGTTGCCCCCTAAGTGTATGATCACTATGTCCGGGTGAGGGTTTAACAACATCTCTTTTGCCATATATTCCAAGAATGATGAAACCATTTCATACCCCTAACACCTTTCCATATAACTGAGCAGCCTTCTACTGATTGGTTAGCTAATGCCAGCTGATGTTTGCTGGCCCAATGTACAAATGAGTGGCCTACTATCCAAACCATTCGCCTCTGACGCCCCGAAGTGGCTGCATTCTGCTCTGTCTCCTGTCGCCTGCTTTCTCCACTCGTGCACTGAGTTGCTTCGGCCGGAGCAATACTGGACTCCCTTTCGCCCTCTCTTCTGGATCTCTTCCATTAAGGTGCTGCTCTCACTTCGCCCCCCTTCCATTATTGCTGTATGCTGGTCTGCAAGAAAAACCGTATCCACGTTATGCGTAACCGTAGTACAAGGCTGTGTGTCTGCCTATGTCTGTTTTCCTGATATTGAGATGTTCCACCCTGTGGGCATCCCTCCCAGGGGGGGGGGGGGGCTGGCCATTGATGATGTTGGCTATTGTCACGGTATTACCTTATGGTGATGTCTGTCATGTGATGGTCCCTGTAGCTATAATCCCTCCGCTCAACCCAATGTCGCCCTTGGCTCTCCTCCCAGTGACCCTCATATCTATTAGGATGCCAGATTGTGGGCCTGTGCCTCCAGCTGCTCCACCCTTGTTCGATCTGATCAGTGGCTGCATAAGAGCTTTCTCTGCCCAGGGGCTGATACTCGGACTGTTCCCACATGGGCACTCCCCTATCCATTGTCTGCTGCATACTGTTCCATGCAGGGGGTCCATAACCCCCCCTGCTAACATTCCACTCCTCCCATTCCTGTGACTGGTGCCTGTGGCTACCCCCTATCTGGAGACCAATGTTCCATGTGCCACTTGTGGCTGCCATGGGTCTATCTCCCACGTGGTGTCTCTCCCAGCTGGGGGTCGTTATACTATAGTGTCTGCCCCAGCTCACCTTGACCTCTCTGTTTGACATCCTCACTCATCCCTCCACATCATTACTTGTAGCTCCCATATTCTGAACCCTTCCCCTTTATAACTCCCTCACCCCCTCCTCCAAGCTCCCAGCCATACATGGTCTGTTCATCTCTAACTCCTTTCACCTCCAAGCTCTCACCGAAACATGGCTGTCCCCCACTGACCTCACACCTCACCCGCTGCTCTGGCCTATGGAGGTCTCTCCTTATTCCACTCTCCCAGAGCCGGCGACCATCATGGGGGTGGTGCCGGCCAGCTCCTCTCTCCCTCATGCACTTTCCGCAATATCCCTCCTGAGCCCACCCTCATCTTCTTGTCCTTTGAGGTCCACTCCATCCGCCTTTTCCGCCCCCTAGACCTCTGCGTTGCTGTCATTTACTGGCCCCCATGCCCTTGTTCACAGTTCTTTGAGAACTTTGCTGCCTGGCTCACCCACTATCTTTACTCTGACCTCCCTTCTATTATCTTGGGTAACGTCAACATCCCTGCCCTTGCCCAAGCCAAGCAAATTTTCTTCAAATCTCTCATCATTTCCCAAGCATCCAACCCCCGTCGCCTCTTTGCCACCTTTAACACTCTCCTCTCCCCACCCACCCCTTCCACCCCACCCCTGTCCCTGCTTTCTATCCCACTTTCTATCTCCACTTTCAAATTTTGCCTCCTACTTCTCATCCAAAATTATCTCTATTAGAAAATGACATCTCCTCCACCTTGCTTCCCCCATCTCTCCCCAACTCTCCACCCCCCTTCTATGCAATCATCATGAGTTTTTTTCTTTTCATCCTATGACAAGTGATGAAATTCACTCCCTATTAATATCCTCACCACCCTCAACCTACCCTATTCCTTCACACCTTCTCAAACACCTCTCTCCCACTGCCTGCTCCCATCTAGCCCACCTTTTCAACCTTTCCCTCTCATCTGGTATCTTTTAAGCATTCCCTTGTCTCTCTCATTCTCAAAAAACCTAATCTCGACCCTACATCCCCCTCCAGCTATTGACCTATATCCCTTCTCCCCTTCGCCTCCAAACTCCTTGAGTGCTTAGTCTACCAACGTCTCATAAGCTACTTTACTGACAACTATCTCCTGGACCCCTTCCAATCTGGTTTCCGGCCCCTCCAATCCACTGAGACTGCCCTTACCAAAGTGACTTATGATTTGTTATCTACCAAATCCAAGGGTCACTACTCCATCCTCATCCTTCTTGATCTGTCAGCTGCTTTTGACACCATTGACCATCCTCTTCTGCTTAAAACCCTCCGCTCTTTTGGTCTCACTGACACTGCTCTCTTCTGGTTTTCCTCCTATCTCTCTGACCGCACCTTCTCTGTTTCCATCCCTAGCTCATCCACCCCCTCCGCTTCCTGTTGGTGTCCCCCAGGGCTCTGTCCTTGGCCCGCTCCTCTTCTCCCTCAATACCTCCTCATTGGGTAACCTCATCAGCACCTTTGGTTTCAACTACCAACTATACACTGATGACAGTCAAATTTACCTCTCCTCCCCTGACCTCAACCCCTCTCTTCTGTCTAAGGTTTCCAAGTGACTTGCATCCCTATCCACAAGGATGGCCAAACGCTTCCTCAAGCTGAATATGAGCAAAAACTGAAATTATTGTTTTTTCTCCCCCTAGGATTTCCTCCCCGACCTCCGTCACGATTACCATTGGTGATACCTCTGTCTCCTCATCCCCTGCCTAGGTGTCATACTTGACTTCTCACTTTCCTTTATACCACACATCCGTGCCCCCTCTCATTCTTGTCATTTCCACCTACGCAACATTGCACACATCCGTCCCTTCCTCACCAATGAAGCTACTAAAACCCTCATCCATTCTTTAGTCATATCGGGCCGTATGCAGAGCTCCGGCCGCATTGCAATTGTGACCGGAGTTTTCAGAAAAGTGCTACTGCGCATGTGTAGTAATTTTGTAACATAATCTACGTTACTTTCTTTAAGACCACGTATACGCAATCTATGTTGCAAGAAGTAACGTAGATTACGTAGATCTCCTCATCCACTGCTCCCTACCTCTCTTCCCTCATCAACATGCACACCCCTTCCCACCCTCTCCATTCTGCTAACCAGCACTGTCTGACCTCTTTACTGATCACCACATCTCACGCCCGCATCCAGGACTTCTCCCGTGCTGCACCTCTGCACTGGAATGACTTCTCTTCTTTGGTCAGACACTCCCCCACATTGCAGGTCTTCAAGCGTTCACTCAAAACACACCTATTCAGGCTAGCCTACCCCTCCTCCACTTAACATCCTCACTGCATCCTTCATCTATCCCTTCTATTCCTTCCACCTCTCCTCTGCTCACACCAGCAGTCCACTTCCTTCCCCCTCCTTATGTCTTCTGTAAGTCCCTCCCACTTAGTGTGTTAGCTCACGTGAGCAGGGCCCTCCATCCTAGTGTTGTTCCTTCATCCACCACTCCCCCCTCACTTCGTACCCTCTTGTCCCCCTCTGCTACCCTTTTACCCCATGCGCTCTATCCCCTGCTCCCTGATCTTCCAAGCTTGACAACTCACATTTTGCCTTGCCTTCTATGCTTGCTTAACTTATTGTATTTTTGTGATATTTTTATATTCATTTTGTATTTATTATGTACTATGCTGTCTATCCCTACCTTGTATGTCTGTACTGTATTTTGTTGTATTTTGTACGATGCTGCAGACACCTTGTGGCACCTTATAAATAAACGTTAATAATAATAATAAAAAAGTATACTTCCCCTTGCCTACACTGCATACTTTTTGAAAGTGGAGGGAAAGAACCTACCCATCTGATGGATCTCCTATTGCACTCAAGGAATAGTCTTAGTTTCCCTTCTTTTGTTGACAGCAGTCAGTATATTCCTTCTTTTTTGCAAAAATGGGGAAGAAAAATGGAATTAGTTAATCCTTGTAACACGTATGTATTGATTTTAATTTTACTGTACTATAGTGTGTGGAGCATAACGCTTTCACAGTCAGGACCGGTGCTAGGGTGATCGACACCTCCCTGCAAACTCTAATTTTGCACCCTTCTGTTTAATTATTTGACACCAGTGACCATCCTAGATTATAGTAAGCATCATCATACAACACAATTGTAACCACAATAAAAGAATACAAATCATAATCACCACTATACATTAGTGTCCTAGGGCCTGATCCAGACCTACGATGTAGCGCTGAGCGTACTAACGCTCAGCGTTACATCATGGGACTCCCCCTGACACTCCTCCTGCCTTATCGTATTTACACTCCCTTACGCCGGCTGAAGGCTACCCTAACTTCAGCCAGCGTAAGGGAGAGTAAATACGCTGGGACAGCAGCGTTAGTACAATAGCGATGCCTTCCCAGCCTCATTACCCTCCCTCCCCCCACCTCCTTGCAGTAACCTCGGAGTAGTAACGCTGGTGGACGCCCCCTCCAGCGTTACTACACTGGTGCTATGGACGCCCGATCCACGATCGGGCATTGCTGTAGTTACGCCGGGCAACATCTGACTGGCGCATGCGTAGATCGGCTTTTCAGCCGATGTTACGCCTATGTCCGCCGTATTAACTATGGCGGGCGTAGCTCTGGATCAGCCCCCTAGTCTCCGCTATGCATAGATATATATCCCCTATCCAGCACCCAGTATTCCCATCATGTGTATCCAGCACCCAGTATCCCCATCATGTGTATCCAGCACCCAGTATTCCCATCATGTGTATTCAGTACCCAGTATCCCAATCATGTTTCTCCAGTACCTTATAACCCCCATCATGTGTATTCAGCACCCAGTATCCCCAAGCATGTGTCTACAGCTCCCCAGTACCCCTATCATGGCTCTCCAGCACCTAGTATCCTCCATCATGTCTGTCCAGCACCCAGTATCTCCCATCATGTCTGTCCAGCACCCAGTATCCCCATCATGTCTGTCCAGAACCCAGTATCCCCATCATGTCTCTCCAGCACCCAGTATCGCTATCATGTCTTTCCACCTCCTTGGGGTCACCATCATGTCTCTGTAGAACACAGTATCCCCTATCATGTCTGTCCAGCACCCAGTATCCACCATCATGTCTCTCCACTTCCCAGTATCCCCCATCATGGCTCTCCAGCACACAGTATCCACCATCATGTCTGTCCAGCACCCAGTATTCCCATCATGTCTCTCCACTTCCCAGTATTCCCCATCATGTCTCTCTAGCACCCAGTATCCCCATCATGTGTATCTAGAACCCAGTATCCCCATAATGTGTATCCAGCTCCCAGTATCCCCATCACGTCTGTCTAGCACCCAGTATCCCCATCATGTCTCTCTAGCACACAGTATTCCCATTATTTCTCTCCAGCACCCAGTATTCCCATCATGTCTCTCCACTTCCCAGTATCCCCCCATCATGTCTGCCCAGCACCTAGTATCCACCATCAATGCTCTCCACTTCCCAGTATCCCCATCATGTTTGTCCAACACCCAGTATCACCCATCATGTCTGTCCAGCACCCAGCATCCCAATCATGTCTGTCCAGCACCCAGCATCCCCATCATGTCTGTCCAGCACCACGTATCCCCCATCATGTCTGTCCAGCACCCAGTATCCCCCATCATGTCTGTCCAGCACCCCGTATCCCCATCATGTCTGTCCAGCACCCAGCATCCCCCATCATGTCTGTCCAGCACCCAGCATTTCCCATCATGTCCGTCCAGCACCCAGCATCACCCATCATGTCCAGCACCCAGCATCCCCATCATGTCTGCCCAGCATCCAGTGTTCCCATCATGTCTGCACTAATGCAGGTCCATGGAATGATACTATGACAGCTAGTTAATATGCAACGTAATGTATAAAGCGTCCACTTAGAAAGAAAGAAAAACATGGAACGAAAGTATTACAAAATGAATGACCAACAAATTTTTCAACAGAAGGACACACACACACATACACACACACACACACACACACACACTTGCAAGGAATTTGTAATTCTGCAGACTGGAAAAGGAATCACTTCTCTTTTTATCTCCTATCACCTTGTGCTAAACATTTCTGTAGATTTCCTTTCACACACTGGGCCTGATCCTGAGCTACGGCCGCCGTCGCTAGTACGGGTGCCGTAGCTCAAATGCGCATGCGCCGGGCAGATGTTGCCCGGCGTTACTATGGAAACGCCCGATCTACGTTCGGGCGTCCATAGTAGCGGCGTTGGGACGCTGGAGGGGACGTCCTCCAGCGTCCCAACGCTCACGTTACTCCTAGGTGTTGGACTTGAAAACAGATCACTATTGCAAGGATGGTGATTACTCAAAAGACGTTTTCATTGTATGTAGAACTGCATTGTATTTAATAAAGGTCTTTGGGCCTGATCCAGATCAACGATGTAGCGCTGAGTGTGCTAACGCTCAGCGTTACATCGCTGACTCCCCCCTGGCACTCCCCCTGTGCGGGCGTATGGCCCCTTCCTTACGCCGGCTGAAGGCTACCCAGCCTTCACCCGGCGTAAGGAAGGGGCCATACGCCCGCACAGGGGGAGTGCCAGGGGGGAGTCAGCGATGTAACGCTGAGCGTTAGCACGCTCAGCGCTACATCGTTGATCTGGATCAGGCCCACTGATACTTGTTAGAACTGTTCTGCCTTTTGTTTAAAAGTTAGTCTTGTGAAAGATGACATCAGCTTAGAAAACAATATCGTGGCTGTAATATTGTCTTGTGGGGGCCATTATATTTTTACTTTGTTTCAGTAAAATTAAATTTTCAAACAAAAAGAAAAAATAGGCTATATGAAGTATGGCTGCCAATTAACCCTATCACTGCTGCCAAGTGAACGGATGTCGCCCAAAATATTGGTCACACTGTATAAGCTTCAAGTTGGGGTTCTTTTTGCAGCAAATAATCCATCTAAGCATCTTTTATTTCCCCCAATAACTTATCCGTTTTCTAATAATAATATTAAAGACATACACTTTATAGCATAGAGCGTTTTCTTTAGGCAGGGGGGGAGAGGATCTTGTGGAAGGAGAATTACTTACTTTTGAATTCTTCTCTGCTGCCGGCTACCTCTCCTCCACGGCGGGCTCTGCTTGATTGGCGCTGATGTGACCTCAGGTCACTCCAGCGTCAGGGGGAGGTGCTGCTGCACTGCATCTGCCTGAAGAGCAGAGCAGAAATAAATGGACGCGGCTGTGAAGCTCTGTAAGGCGCTCTCATCAGAGTGATGAGAGCACCTTACATTTTTTTTACAGCAGCGTTCATCTCACTGCTGACATGCAGAGAGCAGGGGGATGAACGCCTATCCAGCATGGCGCCTGGATGCACCCCCCCTCCCTGCGGAGTGGGTCCCGCCGGCCCTGCTCACAGTATTCACCAGAGCTTAAATAATAGGGCTAAACTTGGCTGCATGTGGCATGTTGTTCCTGGTTCCTTTACACAGTTATCAATTAAATAAGATTTGAGGTTAGAAAAGTAGCACAGCATCTCAGTGAAAGAACTAGGATATGAGGATATTGGAGTGGAAGCAGTGGTTAAATTAATAATTGAGTACAAGTGGCATCACTAGGGTTGGTGTCACCCGGTGCTGTAACTCATGGTGTCGCCCCCCAACCACCACCACCACCATGAGCCCCCCACTCAATAAATAAATTGTCCAACATAAATCCAAAAGAGTGATCTAGCTCTCAGTTCAAATACACAACCAGAGTGTAATATAAACATTTCACCGCTATTGGTGAAATCATTGAAGTAAAACACCAGTATCCATTCGAATAGTCAATGAGAAAAGTTTGTTTCCTCTTATTAGAGAAGTCACTGTGCAGATTATATCCCCCAATTCTTCTGCTCTCCATTTAGAGGGTTTGACATATCTGATCATTCCATTATCTGTTCTGGAGTTGTTCAGAAAAGCCTCCAGGATCAAGAGAGTTAAAGTTTTCTTGGTGTCTTCTTGCAGTATGTTGTATAGAATATTTAAAAACTGATACTCGGACATATGGGCACATATGCCCAAGAAATGCAGATAGCAGTGTCACCATGGTAGGCCTGTGAAAAGCACACTGTCATGCCTGGGCAAAAAGCATTATAAGGCTATTAAAAATAAATTCCTGTAAATAAAGGTTAATAATTGATGTATAGTAGTAACAAAATGAACTACAATTTCAGCATTTTACCAGCTTTGATTTTTTTTTTTTTTAAGGAAATTAACAAAAGTCAAGAAACAAAACCAAACGATTTCATGGCGGTTTTGCCAACCAAAATCAAAACAGGAAATTTTACAAATTATTGTTAGAAAATGCTAAAATGTAGAAAAGAATTCAGTGAGTATCTTGTTAAATCTCAGGTAAAAAAGTAAAAAGTAATGTAATATAACACAGTATATAATACATACAACTTTAATAATATCACATATAATCTAACAATGCATTATGATTGTATGGATTGAAAATGGAATCAGGCTGGCCATAGTATACTGTTACTATACTTTTTACATGATCATGTATTTAGTAAGAACAGACACATACATAAAATAATATACAACATTTCACTTTGATACTCATTGTAGTGTTCTTGAATTGATGCAATACAGCACTATTTTTCAATTTGTATGTAGTAAAATATTTTTAGGATAATCCAGGATAATTTTATGTACACAACAGATAAACTGATATTTACTTTAATATTGATGTGCATTATATACTTGGGGCTATATATGTCACTAAATCTACTATACTAGTGGATGTCCCTTTTTTTTTTTCTGTGTATCTATATTCATATCCTTATTTAATATATATTATAGTTATCTATTGTATTATAAAACAATTATTTTTGTAAATGTATTTCAAAGGTTATAATTACACACAGCTTATCTTTTGGTTTTAAAGGATTTGTTAATTACATTTACAAGACATGGAAAACCGAAAAAGTGGTAGGGAATTCAAATCAATTATTAATCTGTCAAATGTAAGGATGTTAACTAGACCTATTTGTCATTCCCAATTTCTTGCAATTAGGACAGATGCCATTTTTTTTTTTTAATTCTTCACTAGTTTTAAATAATTGTCAATGGCTTAAAAACTGAATTTGCATGTTCTCTGTTCTCTGGTTTATTGAAAACATTACAAAACTGTCGTAACCAGACGGAAGGGAGATTCACACATGGAAGCTCTAATGAGATGTTTTGTGGGCCAAGATAAACTATTACATTTATTGCCAAATGCGTATAATGACGCTGGGCTCCAAACCAAATCTAATCAGACAACTTACAATAAATTAAAGCAAGGTTAGCTACGTATATCTTTGGTTCTTCTATTTAGATACAAAGGTTAAAATAGCTGATAAAAACATAAAATAATAATTAAAGGCTGGTCATGTAAAAGACAATAATAAAAAAAATATGCTTAGAACTAATTATATGTCTCTATAAAGAACAATAAGGCTCAATTAAATTACATGTGAATGGAAAAGTAGAATATATGACAGCAAAATTTCCTGGCAAACTATGTTTCTCATGAAAATGAATCATATACTAAAGATATTGTGCTCTGAGTAATGAATATTTAGAGAATAGATTTCATAATGTATTATCTACAGGAATTTACCAGTTAAAGGGTTTCGAACTTTACATACAATTCCAAATATTTAGCATACACTGAAAACTATTTGGCAAGCAAATAATGACAACATTGCTTAATAAAAGAATGTGAGTCCTGAAGCTCTGGCATCCTATGTGCACATTGCTAAGAGCTGCACTGAATTACATCTGTATTTAATCAGTTTTGCTATAAAATACAATTTCCACTGGAAATATATTGAGTTAAATGTAAAGGAAATTAAATCACATTAAATGTAAATGTTAGTTGCTTTGCATAACAAGTTGCTGGTAGAAGGTCTCAAATTAGAAGGACTACGCTTCCACCTTAAAATGGGAAGAGGGAATGAGCACTGCCAATGCTCAGAACAGGAGCGAGCACAGAAAGATTGGCGCACTGCTGCTAATCTGCCCGTGTCTGGATCCCACTGCTCTGCGCTAGTGGAACAGGGAGTTTTACAATACTTAAATGAGTAAAAGGAGTCGTTTAAATATTCGTAGTAGCAGTATAAGGTGCCTGTGCGTCCATGAAAAGCTTACACCATCTCAGGGGATGGTGTAGGTAATAGGCACAGGTCATGGAGAAATTACCATTGGTGTTTAAAATAATAAAATAATGATTCAAATACCTTTCCTTTAATTTTTTTTAATGCTGAATAGCAGCGAAATAACGCTTCTATGCTCTGGCATTGATGTAACTGGGAAAAAAACAAACATTTAAATGGGATTTTAAATACTGCAAATGTAAACATAAAAAAATATAAATACATACAAGAAATACAAGAAACTGGCAGCCTCTGCCCATATATCTCCGACTGTGGGGGTGACACATCTGTCTTTTTCCCCCCATGTCCCCTCTAGGACGTAGGGGAAAATAGGTGTAATAGGACATATCTGGATAAAATCTCTGGATAGGACAGATACCGGTTGCACATTCCACATGTGTTTTTTACTAAACACAGAGGACCAGATCCACAGTTTAAAAATAAGAGAGGAAGGTTACACCTGGGCAAAACTATGTTGATTTCGGAAAGTCAAATTTCATATGTTGCAAACCGGTCGCATATAATGAGGGATTTACGAAATAAAGTTGCTTTTCGTATGTCCCCATTTCGAATACCCCTCCATTTTAGAATTTTTTTCAGAATGTGTATGTCGATCAGCATACTAATCTATTCCTTTTCGGAATTGCCACCGCTAACACAGGACTTGCACCATGGGAAAGGTGAATAACCTCTTCAGGGTTAGGGTCAGGATGCGGGGAAGGGAGGGTTAGGGTCAGGCTGCAGGGGAGGGAGAATTAGGGTCAGGCTGCGGGAGATGGTGGGTTGGGGAAGGGAGGGTTAGGGTTAGAATTAGGGGAAGGGTTGGGGTAGTTTTCAGGCTTACCTTTCGGAGCACCATGTTCGGTGCTCCGTGGATCGATTGCTATGTATCATCGACATAAGCAATCAAAATCCCATCCAGTTCGAAACTGGCTGGGAGGAAATGGCCCTATCTTCCGTTCTTTCTGAGGACCCACACCAGTTGCAAATATTATTATAGTTGAGAGTAGATGTTTCCCAGCCCAAGTCTAAATAACAGTGTAAAAGTGAAGCTGGTCGGTATCTATGTGCAATAACCAAAAGCAAAGTATTCTCCTTACATAGAATAAAATCAGGGTTGCCGACTCTCCTAGAATGTCCAGGAGACAACCGAAATTCAGGTAGTTCTCCCCGTATCCCGGGAGAGCCTCCAAATCTTTCATTTCATGGAAACCACTGCCTCAAGTCCTGCCCCCTGGCTGTAAACACTGGTATACCATACCCTCCAAGTGTACTTATTTAGCAGGTACAGTACCTTTTTTTCATGGTCTGTATCGGCTAAAATGGCTTCTGTACGGGATTCTGGCCCAGCAGTTCCCTCCCCCCTTTACTCATCTTCCAGTCTTGCAGCATCTGATCACTATAGCAGAGCTGCAGGGACTCCTATAGCGCAGCTAAAGTGACAAGACCCTCTCCTGTGAGTTCTTAGCTCATATGATAAGACGTAAAATTAGATTTTACACCTTATTATACATGCAAATGGTATACTAATGTTGCTAGGGACAGGGAGAGACTTGATGAAGCAATTTGAGCCATCAAGCCCCGGCCCGATCCCTATATCCCTATTAAAGATAAAAACAGGTAAGTATTAGTCAAGGGACGGGGCTTAATGGTGCAATTTGCATAAATTGGGCAATTAAGCCCTGCCCCCTGCATGTATGTATGGCTTCCCTCCGGGATCTCCCAGAGGCAGGGCTGGAGGAACACAGTAAGCGGGATAAGCGAGGAAGGGAGGACACCAAGCCAAAGAGACGCTCCCCTCCGCCTGCTATTTCCCGCTTCCATAGGCGTTGGATGTGGCGCTATGGAGACCGACAGGCAGCTTATACAGGAGGTTCCTGCATGAGCTGCTGTGGTAGTTATATAAAGCGGCTGATGTCAGCTGCTCTGTGTAACTGCCTCAGGCACTCATTCAGGAACTTACTGTATGAGCTGCATGCCGGAGGAGGAGAGCGCCGTGCAGGAAGACTCAGGTAAGTTAGAAAAAACATTATGGAGGGACTGGGGTCACATTATGGGAATACTGGGGGGTGGGGGCTGGTGGCACATGATAAGAGTACTGGTGGGGCTGGTGGCACATGATAGGAGTACTTGGAGGTGGTTGGAGGCACATGATAGGAGTATTGGGGGGACTGGAGACACATGATAGGAGTATTGGGAGGGGGGCTGGTAGCACATGATGGCAGTACTGGGGGGGGCTGGTGGCACATGATTAAAGTACTGGGGGGAGGCTGGAGTAATCAAATCAAAGGAGAAGGGTGCAAATTTATTTTTTGCAAGGGGGTGCCAGACATTCTAGCACCGGCCCTGCCTGGAGGGAAGCTGTTAAAAGTCAGCAACCCTGAATAAAATTTATTTGACTCCCCCTGAAATCAAAGTGGTTTTTCCCAGGTGCAACTTTCCTCTCTTATTTTTAAACTCTGAATCCGGTCCCTTGTGTTAAGTAACAAAAGACACACACACCACACACACACACACACACACACACACACACTTTTTTGTGTGTTTGTATTTTCAGTTCATATTTCTAGATTATATTGCATTTTCAGATTTATGTGTACTTTATAGTTATTTTTGATACCGCTGTATATTCTTATAAGCAGGATATGTTTTATTTAAATTTTGGATTATAAGTTAATATTTTATTAAACACCAGTGAATGAAGCAGTAAAATAGCATATTCTAAAACTGCATAGAGCAGATTCATTAATTGGATTTAAAAATAGATTTGCTGTCTTTCATGACTAGCAAATTTCTGTGAATGACCAGAGGAAATAATGCAATTATTATATGTGGGCGAAGATGTTGGCAGCTGTTCAGAAATTTAGGAATTTTGAATTTTATGGTCTCGTGTCTTTTTCAACTGTAATATCTTCATAAATATATACACTTAATGAAATGAATAGCCTACATTTAGTTGACTTAAATAGTGTGTGTGTTTGTGTGTATATATATATAATGTGTGTGTGTGTATATATAGTGTGTGTGTTTGTGTATATATATAATGTGTGTGTGTGTATATATAGTGTGTGTGTTTGTGTATATATATAATGTGTGTGTGTGTATATATATAGTGTGTGTGTATATATATATAGTGTGTGTGTTTGTGTATATATGTAATGTGTGTATATGTAATGTGTGTTTGTGTGTATATGTAATGTGTGTTTGTATGTATGTGTGTTGTGTGTATTT
>WWET01006532.1:18636-33839 GCA_011038615.1 Limnodynastes dumerilii
AATCCAGAGCCCAGCTCGCTCCTTCCCCAAAGTTCTTACCCGATACTGTAGAGCTGGAGGGAAGACACGTGGTTGAGTACAGCCTCCTGGCAGAGCGATCAGATGTCCGCCCACCTGAAATGAAAATAAGAATTAATGAAGGGCCACTTGAGGTAAATGGCAGGGATTTTTCGAGCACCTCAATGTAAGGAGGTGTGTGATTTTGTTCCCTGGATGGAGGGTTACTCGTAATTACTCTGGGCTGGGGCGTAGGTTGAGCATAGACCTCTGCAGGCCACTTGCGTCTGAGGCCTACCTTACCCACCTGCGGTGGGTTTAAAACTACTTCTACACCTTTAATGATACTCGTCAAGGATGATGGAGTTTGCCTTCTACCAACTCAGATCCTGAAAAGGAAGCACAAGCAGCCATGTTTAATAACCTTGGGTCGTATTCAGAGATCCGGTTTTAACGAAAGTTCTGTACATATATTTAGGATCGGATCGATTTTACATCAACTGCGCATGCATAGTAATAGTAATACGCCATCTACATTGAAGTTAAGGTCGGAAATGGCTAAGGGACGGACTTGTGAATCGGGTGGAGAGTAATGCGACCCTACGTGCTGAGGAAATATAGGACCTAAGAATTCGCATAGAAATGGGCGGGGAGAGACATTGAGATGAGGGAAAGTACTTACAGAGTTAGGGCCGGTAATATACGCAACTAATACACATAAGTTTAAGTTCGGCCGGAGGTTGCGAGGGGACTGTTTTTTCTTCTGGGAGTAACCTGCTCCAACCTGCCACTTAGTTGCGTATATTTGCGGCCTGATAGATAGATCTCTGAATATGGTCCCTTAACCTACACAGGGACTTAACTAAATAGAACTCCCATTGGGGAAACAACACTGCAATATACTAACAAAACTTAACTGTCAGACCTGGACTAGTACCCTATGCATCTCAGGTGAAATAAGAAGCTGAGTACTTACCTTCAAAGGCGTGTTACCCTCCTTCTAGGAGAAAGGATACAATGCGTTCACCTTGTGCCACATGGCAACTCCATGAAACGCGTGCTCCTCTGTAGGTGTCCGGGGTACCTGAAACACTTTACTTCGCCACCATGCTCCTGATCGAGGGGAACTGACAATACCTCAAGATGTGAACTAGGTACCCAGCGTGGAACTACACTATTCATACATCCCTGGTGGATTAGGGGTTATTCATACCTCCCAACATTTGAGAATTCGAAAAAGGGACAAAATTGCACAGCCTGGTAGAGGGGGTGTGTCTTGTACCACCCAGTGGGTGTGTCTGGGAAAGTGGATGTGTCTTGCCCTGCTCAGACGAGCGGGTCTAGTGCCTGCCCCTTTTATTTGACATCTACCCATATGTCTGCCTCTTATTATTAGGTCTGCCATCCATATGCCATCCATATGTCTGCCTCTTATTATTAGGCCTGCCATATATCTGCCCATTATTATTTATCCAGGATTCATATGTCCAGCCTCCATATCTGCACCTTTATTTGTCCTACCTACATGTCTTCCCCTTATTATTATTATGTCCAACCTCCATATGTCTCCTCCCTGTTTATTTGTCCAGCCTCCATGTCTGCCCCTTGTAATGTCCAGACCACATTTTGTGCCCCTTTTAATGTCCAGCCTCCATGTCTGCCCCTTATGTCCAGCCCCCATGTCTGCCCCTTATGTCCAGCCTCCATTTTCTGCCCCTTATATCCAGCCTCCATTGTCTGCCCCTATAAATGTCCAGCCTCCATTGTCTGCCCCTTTAAATGTTCAACCTCCATTGTCTGTGCCTTTAAATGTCCAGCCTCTATTGTCTGCCCCTTATGTCCAACCTCCATTGTCTGCCCCTTATGTCCAGCCTCCATGAGTGCCCCTTATGTCCAGCCTCCATTGTTTGCAGCTTTAAATGTCCAGCCTCCATTGTCTGCCCTTTATGTCCAGCTTTCATTGTCTGCTCCTTATTTAACACCCCTTATTTCCAGCCTCTATTGTTTGCCCCTTATTTCCAGCCTCTTCTTTTACTTACCTTTGATGATTTCTCCCTTTTTCTGTGGTGCTCTCTCTCTGACTGTCCCATGCTGTCTCTCCCAGTCACGTGGTGTGGTAGTGGTAATACAGGGCTCCTACGGGAGGCCTGTAGGACCAAATCTGTTTTTAGAATGGCAGTGACCGCATAGGTTCAGTCACTGCCATTTACAGTAACAGGTTTGGTCATACTCCCCGTAGGAGCCCTGTATTCAGCGGCGTAACTAAAACTTTGTGGGCCCCACAGCAGAATTTTTAAGGGGCCCCCTAACTCAGGTCTCCAATATATAGACAGACAGACAGACAGACAGACAGACAGACAGACAGACAGATAGATAGATATAGACATATATCCTCCTATAATAAAAATGTATGTTGTCTATATTTTTCCATGGTTTTTCCAACATAGATTGACAATTAATTAAAATATTGATTCTTTTAATACTACGCTATGGTGTGACTATGGGCCTGATCCAGACATATGATGTAGCGCTGAGCATACTAACGCTCAGCGTTACATCGTGGGACTCCCCCCTGACACTCCCCCTGCCCCATCGTATTTACACTCCCTTACGAAGGCTGAAGGCTACCCTAACCTCAGCCGGCATAAGGGAGTGTAAATATACGCTGGGACGACGGCGTTAGTATGATAACGCCGCCCTCCCAGCCTCATTACCCTCCCCCTGTCTACCTGCTCTAACTGCAGCGTAGTAACACTGGGGGACGCAACATCTGCCCGGCGCATGCACAGATCGTCTTTTTAGACGCCGGGCAGCATAGATCAGGATCGGGGCTTATGTGTCATTCTATGTTGGAAACTGTGAGAAGTTCCCCAAACATACATATTTATTTATATGACTTAAAAAACTCTAGTCTCAGCACCTGGTGATTTCTCTTAAGTATCTTTTCTGCAAAGACACTGTGCTATTATGTCGCCATCATCAGTACAGAGAATGATAGAGGAGCTGGTGCCGGCTGTTTCTTAAGCAGTGCTGTGGTCCTGCAGTCTCTGCTGTGCTGCAAAAGAGTCAGGTGCATGGATGGAACCATGATGTCCTAAAGATGAGAGATGTACATTACCTCACATACCACATCACTTTCTTACAAGCCCATCCCTCACATCTCAATCCCTGAATACCAGCCTTTTCCTCAAATCACACCACCTGTATGCCAGCCTACTCTCACATACCACCACCTGCTTACCAGCCCTTCTCTCAAATCTCACCATCTTCACACGAAAACAGGCTTTATCATATGAAAACGATCTTTGTAAATAGAGCCCTTTATCTTACCTCTAACTCCTGCAGCACAGCCAGCTCGGCATACCACATGACTGCATGAGTCACATAGGCTGATGATGTCACAGGGTCCTGTCTTCTGCCGGCTGCTTCTGAAGCAGTGCTGTGGAATCTCTCTCCACAGCGCTGCTATAGAGGGTCACGGTGGATAGACTGTCGATTCACCATGACCCTCTATTGTAGTGCTGCAGAGCCACACTCCACAGTACTGTTTAAGATGCAGCTGACATCTGAAGGACAAATGTTAGTACAGGTGCAAACCACAACTTTGTCCCGAGAGTCTGATCGTGAGGTGGGCGGGACAGTCCTCCGAAAGCAGGACTGTCCCGCTGGAATCAGGACACTTGGGAGGTATGGGTTAATACACCTACCCTGGTGGTCTAGGGATTATATTCCTCTTAGCACCCTAGTGGTCTAGAGGTTATACTCCTCTTAGTACCCTGGTGGTCTAGGGGTTATGCTTTTCTTAGCAGTGCACCCTGGTGGTCTAGGTGTTATGCTCTTCCTAGCACCCTGGTTGTCTAGGAATAATGCTCCTCTTAGCATCCTGGTGATCTAGGGGTTATACTACTCCTAGCACCCTGATGCTCTAGTGGTTGTGCTCCTCTTAGCACCCTGGTGATCTAGGGATAATGGGCCTGATCCTGAATAACGCCCGCCATCGCTCGGACGCTTTGCAGCCGATCTGCGCATGAGCCGGGCAGATGTCGTGGATCGGGCGTCCGTAGCAGCGCCGTAGGGACGCTGGAGGGGACGTCCCCCAGCGTCCCTATGAGACTCAGATCTTTTCAGCCGATCCGCGCATGCGCCAGGCAGATGTTGCCCGGCGTCGCTACGGCAACGCCCGATCGTTCAGGTTAGTGTAGGTGTGCGGGGGGAGGTAGTTAAATGAGGGTGGGAGGGCGGGCTAGGCGGCCATACGCTCCTGTGCGAGCGTAAGGAAGGGGCCATACGCCCGCACAGGAGGAGTGCCAGGGTAAGTGAACGCCGATACGCTGTGCTTTAGTAAGCGCAGCGCATCGGCATAGGTCTGGATCAGGCCCAATGTGTGGGTCAGTGCTCACTGTTCAACGGGAGAGGGAGGGTAGATAAGGTGAGAGGGTGTGGGGCTCCGGTCCGAACGGCCGATATTCGAATCAGACGTTTCCTCCCCAGTCAGTTGTGAACTGGCTGGGATTTCGATTGCTATGCCTCAATGAGACATAGCAATTGATCCACGGAGCACCGAAAGCTTTGTGGTCCGAAAAGTTATAAAAAAAAATATTCCCCCACTTATTTCCCTAATTCTAACCCTAACCCTCCCCTCTCACTACCCTAACCCTCCCTTCCTGGCACTTTTGAGTGTTTATCAACATTCCAGCTGAACTGAACGTTCACCTACAACGTTATTTTAGCTTCCCAGACCTCGTTCACACATTTATTGTTTATTTTACTGCCCACTTTATGCACATTGCTTTTACTGTATGATAGGGTTTAAACCCATTTTTTTGAAACTTCATATTTATCTCCCAATCCAGTTCCCCCCTAGTTTTCGTTTCCCCATTCACTTTTGAGTGTTTATTTCCCCCACTTATCGATTTAGTCCCCTCCCTTCCCTCTTCCATCCTGACACATCCCACCACCGTTTTTATATTATTTATTTCCTAATTTTTAAACCATTTATTTTAATATTAGAGTTTTTATCTATTATTGATTCCGTTTTATTAGGTCCCCTTTTTGAGAGCCCCACACTGTTTGTATTAGTATTTTATTGAATATTTATCTAGCTGGGAGTTTTTTTGTGGTTTAATAATTTTTTTGTGGTTTAAATTTTTTCGTTTGGAGCCCTATACTCCTAAAGCACTTAGTATTTATTATTACCCCCCCTGGTTTAGCGCTCACACGCCAAATCTTTTGTTTTCCATTCCTCCCTTCCTGGCAGCCTGACCCTAACCCTCCCTTACTTGCAGCCTGATCCTAACCCACCATCTCCCGCAGCCTGACCCTAACCCTCCCTCCCATACAGCTGGACCCTAACCCTCCATTGCCCGCAGCCTGACTCTAACCCTCCCTCCCATGCAGCCTGACCCTAACCCTTCTTCCCATGCAGCGTAACCCTAACCCTCCCTACACTGCACAGAGAGTTTTCTCACCTGTTCCAGGTCCGCGGCGGAGGGATATCGCTAACAGTGGAGGGATATCGCAAATTGCGAAGGGAAATGGGTAAAGCATGCCGAATGGCATACTCACCCATTCATTAGAAAAAAGTCTGAATGGGTAAGCATTCAAAAAAGGGACATCCGAAAAGGAACTTTCGAATGTCACTTTTTTGGAAATTAGATTTTTCTTAGTGGAGAGTGTCACCGGAGGTGAGACTTGTAACTGCAGAAAAATAGAGGGGGCGGGGGTACTCTGATGTAGGGGGGGGCACAGTCACTAAAAAGGACTGTAGATCCTACCACGGGGTGGGTGTTACGGTACACCGGAATTACCTCTACTGACGGTAATGGCGGCGGTCCGGCGGCCCCTAACAGTGGGAGGAAGCCTCCTCTGTTGTCTACTGCCTGTACCCCAGGGGCAAGGGAACTCTTTGGCCAGCCCCTGGGTGGTAGGCCTCGTAGACACCTCCAGATCTTCCGCCCACGGGTCTGCTCCCTGCAGCCACGGGGCTTCTGGACTTGCTGCTCGTCGGTGATCCTCTTCTTCCTGGGCACGGGTGGTCTGGTTCTTCACTTCCGTCAGCTTCTGGCCTGACTCCTCTTGCTACAACGCTCTCTTCCCGCGACTGCTCGTGGTCCAGTCCCCGTCACTCTTATAGAGGCAGCTGGGGGTGGGGCCAGTGGTGCAGCAAGCCTGGATTGGCTCTCTGCAGGGTTCCCTAATTGGTCCGTCATTACTGGCCAATCCTGGGCTGCATTTTATACAGCCTAAAACAGCCTAAAATATTCCAGGGATCAGATTTACTAAACTGCTCGATTGGAAAGGTGAACTGTTGCCCATAGCAACCAATCATATTTTAGCTGATATTTTCTAGTATGTAATAGGAAAGTGAGAGCTAGAATCTAGGCAATGTCCATGCGTAGTTAGTTTCCTTCTTAAGAAGGGAACTACACATGGTTAGATAAGGTACCTAAAAATGGGGGGGCGGGTTAGGGGTAGGACGGGTGAGTTAGGTGCGGATCTGTCTGCACCTAACTCACTCTTAGATGTAAATACGGACCTTTGTCAATATCTTGATATGTTCTTAAAGTTATCCACGAAAAAAGACAAAGGACCAGATTCACAACCCCAAATTTTTAACTTACATACCTATTTTTCCGTGTATAGCTACTACACATGCGTAGTAACTATTTTACGCTATTTACGTAGCATTTTGTTACGTAGATTGTGTGCATGCGGTCTTTAAAGGGTTAACCATATTTCATTGGTGATTTAGGGGTAGATCCAGACCTAAGTGGTTGTTACCTTAGAATGTATAGGGTATTTACGCTAGCGTAATTTCTATGCACTCCCCTCGGTCTCACGTATTTTGGCTGTTTTACGCTGCCCAAACCCTACCTTAACTTTCTATAGCGTAACTACTGATGTACGTAATGGATTTACGTACGAGATGGCCAAAGCCAGCCCACACTATCTAATTTAAATGCCTCCCTCCGTCTCCAAAGCGTAATTCCGGGTGTTGTATTCCTTCGTATTTACGCTGATGGTATGTACGTTAGGAGTTACGTGGCAACATCTGCAGCGAGCATGCGCAGTAAATACAAGAAGCCGATTTTACATAATCGGCTAGCTTAAATACGCTAGCGTACTTACCCTAGGATCTGGCCTTTAGTGTATAGGGTGTTTTTCAGCTTCCTCCCTGGTGGTATAGTAAGACCACATAATCCATGCATAGACTGAACTGATAACTTATGCAGGCATGTATTTCATGGCAACAGATTTTGTCTTAAAGGCAGTGTTGGACAGGGGCAGGTGGGTACCATGGAAATATTGTGATTGGGGCTCACCATTATAGTCAAAGGGTTATGGCCAGAGGATAGAACCATTGTACACTGCCAATATACTGTCCCATCAGCTGCACCCACAGACTGCTTCAAGCATGTTACAAGCATAAATTATACAATGATATCACAGTTATAGTTACCCAGTAAGTATCTCACTGATATACATACAACACAGACAGTAGTGGTAGTGACCACCCTACAAAGATCACTTATGACATCTAAAGAAACTAAACCTTGTTTACTGCCGTACAATACAAACTGCATCTTAGCTACATACAATAGACACTTTCCTGTCCCTGTATGATTTCAGCCATCCTTTCTTGCCCCTGTATGCCCCGGGATATTCTTTCCTGCCATTTTGTGCGCCCCTTGCATGTCTCCAGTCAAACAATTATGTATGTATGTGCCCAGCCATCCATTTCTGACAATTATGTATGCATGTGTCCAGAAAACCATGTCTGCCACTTCTATATGTGTCCAGCCATTCACTTATGTTCTCTTGTATATATATCCAGCCTTCACTTGCCCTTGCATATGTGCCCAACCATCATCTCTGCCGCTTCTATCTGTATCCAGCCTCCAATTCTGCCCTTTGGATAAGTGTCCAGTACTCATTTCTGCCCCTTGGATATGTGTCCAGCCTCCACTTCTGCCTCTTTCAGATGTGTCCAGCCTCCACTTTGGCCTCTTGTATATGTGTCCAGCCTCCATTTTCCCCCTGTGATATATGTCCAGCCTTCACTTTTGTCCCAGCCTGCACTTGCTTCCCTATTTAATTTTCACTTTCCTTTGCTGTCTTCTGCTTTTTCCTCCTTCCTCCTCTGCAGCACGCTCTGCAAGGATGACTGACTGCGGCCATATCATTAACATATTCACTACTGACCTGTTTCTATGAATGACACTGTAGCAGATGTTAAGTGTAATCAGATACATTCACTGTACAACCAGTACTGATTATGTGAATGACGTGTCCGCAACTTTATTTAATGTGGCCGTCTACTGTATTATGGGTGCGGACACACACAACATAGTCTGTGGCTGTGTTCTGTATATATGGCCTTACTAGACCACCAGGGGCTGCAGCACATGCTCCCTGCCCCCTTACTCAGCCTGACCTTGCTAGGTGTGGGCTTAGTGGTAAACAAGAGGGAGTCAGGATAATAAAAGCACTCAGAGAGTAAATATAAAAATATAATACAGGAGCAGGCATAACGCTATAACTGGCAAGGATCCTAATCCCTGTAAGTGTCAGCCGATGAGAATAATTCAGTAGCTTCTTATAGTGAAGTTGTGTAATCAGGTCCATTATGAGACCAGTTAAGCAGTGTTCATTTTTCTACCTTCTTCATTAGGTTGCTCAGGCATGTAACTGTATGCACATACCACTTACTATTAGGATAAGCTGTAGGAAATTAAATAGGCCTGATCCAGATTTAATAACAACATGCGGCATGCGGAAATCTGGCTGTGGGAACGCATTGCAGATGTCCCTCATTGTAACTCTGATCGTACGTAACTTGTACATAACTCCGTACAATAGGGTGTTACATCCCACCTCAAGTCGATTATACACATTGGGGCAGATCCAGAGTTACGGCAGCCGCACTAGTTACGGCGACTGTATGCGTAAGAACGGCATTTCTGCCGTTCTGCACATGTGCCGAGCAGATGTTGCCCGTCGTAATCTATGGCTCTGTGAGCCATGGATTTAGCATCCGTAACTACAGCGAGGGAAGCTGGGCGGGGGTAGGGAGGGTAATTAGGATGGGAGAGCTGGGTATAATGTGTTACGCTCCTGTGTGAGCATAGTTAGACACAGTTAACTGTGTCTAACTATGCTCACACAAGGGGAGGGATAGGTGGAGTGCACCAGAGCTACGCTGGCTGTACTTATGGCCAGACGGCCAACGTAGCTCTGGATTTGCCCCTTGGGCCGGATCCAGGCCTATGGGCGCCTTATGTGCACCCAAGGTCATTATGGCCGTCCTTATGTATCCCAGCCATTGTGGGCAGACGGAGGTATTTAAATTGTACAGTATAGGCTGGGTTAGGCACTTACATATGTCAAGGTATTACGTAACAACCAGAGCTATGCATGGAAAAGTTAAGCTAGGGTTCTAAACACATAAGTAAGCTAAGTTATGTATGTAAGAGGCGAGTGCCAGGGGGAGTGCATTATCCTTAGTAATACTTTGGTACGCTTGCGTACATAAAGCGATCTTAAGTCTGGATCAGGCCAAATGTTTGTAATTGTTTAATAACTCATTCAAAGTTCCTGTATTTATTCCTTAAGAAGCCAATGCTTATAACAAGTATATTGCTTCTTTACCCACTGACAACAGAACAGCTCAGATGTGTTACTCATATACCACACTCCGGGATGCTTGTTTCAACAAATTTCTTTTTGCATCTCTAAGCGTGCTTCTAGCTTTTCATACTAGCGATTCCATTCTGCATTACTAAATTATTTATTCCTGTTAATTATTTAAGGCTTTATTTTATTTAAACTGGTAACATATTTGAAATTCTATCACCTTATTGTATGTTGCACTTAAGCAGACTCAAGACCAGTATTGTGCCAGTACAGATAAATGTGTGAAAATTATATTAAGCTTGTCTAGAATCTGGCTCATAAAATGGGGCTAGTGTCCAGATGTATATGATTTCAAGAGACTGATTTACATGTGTATTATTTCATACGATGAGTGCTATCATAAAGGGGCAATCTGCTCTATTTCAGTGATAAGGGGCCTGATCTAGACCTAGTTAAGTGCTTGAACTTAGTTACTCCTGGGCTAAACCATGTTGATTGCAGGGGAGTCATATTTCATCTGTTGCAAACAGTATTAGAGTTGAGAGGTGAAGTTTCCTATCCCAAGTCTAAATAACAGTGTAATAGTAAAGCTGGTCAGTATCTGTGTGCAGTAAGCAATTCAAAGATATATCCCTGCATGCAAAGAATACAATAACCTTGACTCCCCCTGAAATCAACATGGTTTAGCCCAGGAGTGATTTTAATTTCTTATTTTAAGAAGCTTCTTAAGTGTGAATCGGGTCCTCAGAGTTTAAAAATAAGAGAGGAAAGTTTCACCTAGGCAAAACCATGCTGATTTCAGGGGGAGTCATATTTCATTAGTTGCAACCAGTATTATAGTTAAGAGGTGATGTTTCCCAGCCCAAATAACAGTGTAAAAGTAAAGCTGGTCAGAATCTTTGTGCAATAAGCAAAAGCAAAGTATTCTCCCTGCCTGCGTAATATAAAATTAATTTGATTCATCTGTTGCAAACAGTATTAGAGTTGAGAGGTGATGTTTCCTATCCCAAGTCTAAATAACAGTGTGATAGTAAAGCTGGTCAGTATCTGTGTGCAGTAAGCAATTCAAAGATATATCCTTGCATGAAAAGAATACAATTACCTTGACTCCCAAGGAAATCAACATGGTTTAGCCCAGGAGTAACTAAGTACAAGCACTTAACTAGATCTGGATCAGGCCCAATGAGAATTCTTAATTTTCCCCCAACCTATTTGTGAGATTAAACCATATGGCAGCAGTTTTACTGTACTGTGTATCTGTGAGAATCTGAGCTAACATATACTGACCCTCCCAGACTTCAAAACATTAACACTTTCAACAAAAGGACTTCGTTGAATTTATAGTACTCAGTGTATATACTACATGCTCAATTTATAGCATGAAACGTCCCTCTTAATAATGTGCGCCAATCTAGACTTTTGCAGGACTGATCATTTCTGCGTGCTTGATACACAAAAATTATGGCAGATTCATGCTGTCTTAGCCAAGTCTGTAAGGTTGGGAATGGACACAATGCAAGCACATGGAGGTAGATCGGAGGAATGCAACCCAGCAATTGTGTAAATATTGCATTTTTTTGGCATTCTGATTGCATAAAAATTGGAATTCTAGAACCAGTCCACTGTCTTCCCTCCTGGAATAATGTCCTACTTATGGCTGTGAGAATATGTTTAGGTCATCACAAACATGTTAAACACTATGTATCCCTGATATAGTATATAAGCATATTTGTCATTTAACACACCTGCTAAGGAAACATAAAATATTTTATTAATTAGCTTATTGTTTACAACACAGGATATATAAAGGTCATACTCATTAAACTGCATAACATACAACTAGATTTTACTTGCATTGCAATTACTTATTTTCTGATGAAGTAAACTCATTATATCTGGAAATACCACATCTTCATTGTTGATCACTTCATTTTTTTTAATGTAGTAAGACAATGTAGATAGAGGGTATGTAATAATAACATGGAAGCACCCATATCAGTTGTATGAAGACGTTTCATTTTTACCACTCTGTATAATAATTTATTGCTTATTGTTATTCATGATTTATACATAAATAAAGCACAGATCAAGAAAGTAATTGCCATCTAATGCTTAATAAATAGACCTGGATGACCCCTTGGGCTTTAAAGTATTTAAAATTCTATTAATTACATGTCTTAGGTAAATAATATAATTACTATGTACAGATAACAGATTTATTAATTTAATGCAGTAGAAAATGCAATAATGTCATAGAAACAACTACAGTCGTGCTAGACTATTATACCTTATACCTTTGTGCATATTTTAAGAAATATTATTATCCTTAACAGAGGGCCCCAAATGGTCTGCAGCACATTATAAAGTCCATACCAGTACTGAAGCTTTGTATTATGCCAATACCACATTACTTTGGCATGCATAGTCAGTGCAGTTGTATCCACAAATGCATATTAAAGATGTGCTTAATGCAACCATGATAGTCATGGTAAAGTTTTGCCAAATTGGTTCCACACTATAAAATGTGTCTTCACCTAGTTGGGTATAAGCACATCTGTACACCATAGAAAAGCAAAATAAAGTAAATAATAAAGAAAGCATATTAAATGACACTCCTAAATAAAAATATCAAGCAAATCTAGAAAGAGGACAAGTGACCTTGCTCAGTGGGTTTTTATAAAAAAAAATGTAAAAAAAATTAAACTGTCCATCAAGAATAGACATAAATCACAAAAACAATATTTAAATTGATGGACGCAATAAATTTATTGTGAAAATATCTCTCTATGGATCATAAACCAGACACTTAATAACATTGATATTTTGAGACCTTGCAAATTTGGTTCATTTTATTCTAAAAGATATTGCATTCACTTATCTGTGTGGTTTCTCATGCCTAAAGGCCCTGGGGTGTGAACTTAGATACAAAAGTCTTTCATTAAATGGATGATTGCTTTATCGCTTCTACTGTGATCAATACTGAAAGCTTATTAATGTAATTACAGGGGACTTTTAATTTCCAGCAAAATCACATAGAGTTAGCATGTGAATTAACCACTCAAATAAAATGTTTTAAATCCTTATTGCTGTAATAAAAAGCCAATTAATGCTCCTGTGGTCTGCAGGCACATGGAGACATAAAATAATATGCAAGATCACATAGAACATCCCAAAAAACTATTCTAGGGTTTCCAAATCACAGGCACATAACCAGACTGGGCCAGTTCATAGTATAATAATTATACTATGGATCTGATATAAATTACGTTAGCTCTCTGTTATATAAGCACAAAGGGTTAAGTACAACTAGTAGATTTCAGAAACGGGTTAAAATTATTAACACTCCTCTGTATTTAGTTAAATATATTTGGGTCAGTGTGACGTCTATTTTTAATGTCACATTTTTTATGTCTGCAATAAATGTATATTTTTAAGATGGACAATCCAATATATGGAACGCGCTCTACCAAGGTCATTTAAACAATATTTGCTGATCGTGATGAATCTTTAGCCCCTTCATGCAATGCTATATAAAATATATAGGGGCTGATTTTGAGAGTAAGAAAATACAAAGCTATGCAGTATGTGAATTTTGTGTGCAAAAAGCAAATTATTTTGCCAGCATGCAAATAAAGAGAATTCCCCCATCCTTCCTTTGCAACATGATTTTGCTTCGGTGTACAACCCTCTGTTTTGCCCAGATTTGCAAACTCTAAATCTTTACCAAAATCTTGATGTACGACAATGCAGATTATCATTAAAAAGGTCTCTGCTGACTTAAGTTAATAATGATGGTTGACTAGTAAAACCATTGATCAACCAACTCAATTTGTTTTTTGACTTTGCTACAGCACTCATTTTTGAAAGCTGTTTTAAAAATCATGTGACACAATGATTCTTTTGATAGATGGACCTAATATGTCAATTAGCTATACCTTACAAAACTATTATTAAAAGTGTACATATTTTTTTATCCATATATTTAGGAGAGTGAAACAAACACAATTGGTTGATAACAATTAATTACAACAAAATCTTCCCAGTCTTCTGTACATATGCAAGTAACCATGTAAAATTATGTAAATATGTATAATGTGATATGTATCTGATGTAAACTAGCAAATGATCATAAAAGTATAACAATGATTAAATATAATTTAATATGTAATTTAATGTTCACTACCAAACTGCAGGAGGAGGTACATTAAACTGTTTAATCGGAATTAAAATATGATGTTTCCAAGCTGAACATAAAATTATTATTTGAAATCATAGATGTTCAGTATTATTTTGCAATAAGTATTACCCTTTCGCAAAATATTTAAATAAATAAGTAATAATATAAAAAATAGTAAAAATAGTAAAAAATAGTAAAAAAAAAATACTTTCTCATATGTAGCACTTCTATTCTTCTCCAGACTTATTATTGTTTGATAGTCACTAACTTAATGACTTGTGTGTTTATGAACTCTTACACGTTACAGCAAAGTAACAATGGGCCTGATCCAGACCAACGCTGGTGTGCGTTTTTACACCGGTCGTAAGTGTAAAAACGGTCATTTGTACTTACTGCGCATTCGCCGGGCAGATGTTATGCTCATGTTACGCTCTGTGAATCAGAACGTATGGGCCTTCAGCGTAACACCTTTGTACATACGCTGGAGGGGGGCGTGCCTGCCATACAAAATCCGTAATTACGCTCCGAGGGTGGAGTGAGGCACTTAAATCGTACAGTATGGGCGTGCTAAGCGTCATAACTACGCAAAGAGCTTACGGATGCCCACGGTTGCGCACAGAAAAGTTAGGGTAGGTTTTGCTGACCGTAAGAAGGCAAAAATAAGCATGACCAAGGGGAGTGCATTGTGGGTACGCCGGCATAATTACGCTACGCACTGGATCAAGCCCAATGAATCAATATATCTTTTCTACCAACAATTTATTTATGGTTGCTGATTTACAGCATGAGCTTTCTTTGAACCAAACTCACAAGACAGCAAGGAACTTCTCAGTATTGAAATGTATTTCATGCTCCGGTATGTGATTACTTTAAATGATTACTTGTTTTGCCATCTAGGGTTTTATTTTTATGATGTGCTAGCATTTGATTCATCAGACCAGGTACTCAGCAGCTGTGTTTTTGTACTTACTTTTCTACGATATTTTGGATTACTCTGCATATTATATGGTGGGAATTTGGAGTCGCATGAATTATACCTAATCATATATATTGTGAAAATATTTTTATTCATTCTGAATCTATATTTATTTACTTAAGCATTTTGATTAATTTTGAAATAATATTTAAGTATTTGCTGAAGCATTTCTGAGCATTTTATCTTAGAGGAACAATCTGATGTTCGAGAATTGATAGCACAGTGTACCTCCCATAAAGAGTCTTCTCCCTCCTCTTTTCCCTTCCCAATTTTTTTGTATTAGATGAATAACTGGAGGTAGCACCCCTGTGAAATTGGACTGTGCTCCACTATAACATCACTCTCCAATCAGTGCAGGATAATTTCTTCCCCCCTTTTCCCCATATATTGAAAACACAAGAATGTGCAAAGAAACCCCCC
>WWET01006532.1:57524-67841 GCA_011038615.1 Limnodynastes dumerilii
TGACACAGGGTGCTGGTAATGGTAGCTCACATCCATCAGCTGTCTGTAGAAAAGGCAAAGGCTGCTGCACTTTGACAGAGAAATGAAAAGAATGTCCCTTAAGTTAAGGGTAGATCAAATGGGAACAAGTGCAGGCATGACAGCGTGGAACACTTGACTCTAAACCGCAATGTAAAGGTTTGTTTTTAACAAGATTCACTGTGTCTACTAAACTTTTTTTTTTAAAATAAATAAACTGTGTACTTGGAAGAACCATGTAGCAATGCAAGGGGTGCAAATCATTATTTATTTCTTTTCCTGCAGGGGAAATACTTGCAGCTGCTTTTATTACACAAATATCTTACACTGCAGGTTAGAAATGTCAATGTAAAAAGGTTAGTAATGTCACTTTTCCATTCCTATTATGTTTGCACATTAGGGACCTGATCCAGAGCTGAACTTACATTTATTTTTTATAGGTTAAAAGTGCAACAACCAATCAGATCCTAGCTATCACTTTGCTATTATATACCAAAAATGAATGTCTTCTAGAATTGGATTGGTTGCTATGGGCAACATGAACACTTTTCCTTTCCTGCAGCTTAGTAAATCTGGCCTTTAGAGTTGCAAGATATATGTTATAGGTTTTTGTTCATGGAAAAAATACGTTTAAAAGAAACTACATGAAAATGAAAGGCAAAAGTTCATTTTTTGTGCTAAAAATAAATCCAAATATACTCTGAGCTTTTCACAACATTGAATAATAATGTTAGTATACAGAAGCAAGCATCTAATGGTTTTGTGCCCTAGCTATGCCTTTAGATATTCATTTAATTGCCTCAGTGTTAGCTACACTGTCTATAAATCTGTCTTTAAGTACTTGGAAATACATGGACTATTAAGCAAATCCCAATAAATGCATTTTGTTCTTGGCTGATAGTATTAAGTTCAGCCATGCAGACGGAGTGTTTGACAACTTTCTACATGCTGTCGATGTTGTTTTATTTTATTTTTCAAAGTTTTTTTTTTATTGCAAAAAGCAATTAGTTCTGTATTAGTGACTTGGATATCCTCCAGGGACCGCTCCCTAATCAGCTTTGTCACTGCTAAGTTATCGCTCAGAGCTACTACATCACTTCGCTCTTGACACTGCTCTTAACACTCACAAGTATGGTAATTTACAATTAGTTGATGAATATAGGAGGTGGTTAGCACTTAAGTGCTTTCATCATGCTAGAGGAAAAAAATAAACTACTTTAACCCCCCGGAAACAATTATTTTGCTCTTGATAGAAAGTTTTGTCCATATTTACAATCTACTGCTTTAAAATAAGATCTGTAAATTTCTGATATGACATTTGCAAGCTGTGCATATTACAATGGAAACCAGGGGAGGCATTTTTAATTTTAGGAGATTTTGTTTCAGCAGTGGGTGGCTACACAGCAGATTTGTAATACAATCAAAAAACAAAGCTCAGTTCAGACTTACATTGGCAATGCATTCTCTATGCTTAGAAATGCAGTGAAAACATAAAAAATTCATTATCATGCAGTTTTAATTCTTTTTATGTGAATTTTCTGCAGAAGTTATACGTTTTTTCATTCAAGTGAATTTAATACAGTTCGAAATTATACATATTCATAATATAATATACATATATTACAATATACATATACATGTATTTTGTTTTTCAAAATTAATGACTTGGTTTACATTTCTATGGATATATATCTATGGATGTTTATACTTTTTTTTACAACAGCTACATGCTGTCTCTTGGGGCCTCATTTACAAAAAACTATTTGTGTTAAATCGCCATAAATCGTGTGATTTGACCCTCTAAACTCACATCGCAGTATTCACAAAGGGTCAAATCCCGTGATTTATGGGTTTAAAAAAATCGCCTTGGCAAACATCGCTGGACAGAAATCGTCCAGATGTTTGCCATTCTAAACATAGTAAAAAAAAATTGTGGTATTTACTAAAGGCGATTTGAAGAAATCGCCTTTAGTGCGACATGAAATCACAAAAAATTAAATTGCAGCCTGAGAGGTGCGATTTTAATGTGATCTCATGTCCCTGACCCTCAAAGTGCTGCATGGTTGAAAGCCTTAGCCATGCTGTGCTGATAGAACTACAAGGCTAAGCATTGCTTAGCCTTGTAGTAATATCAGCGTCAGCATGGTAAGGCTTCTAACCATGCCGCGCTATGTGTAGTGTGTGCAAAAAAAATACAGTGTGCACCAAACATACATAAACACATTACAGTAAGTGTACATGTAAAAAATAAATATTCCCTAACTAATTATGTTCCCTAATGTGTGCACTTACCTCCGGTGGTCATCGTCTCCTATCCTAAGTTTATGGATGCAGTGTGTGTTGTTGTAAAAGAATAAAAGTTTTGGGCACTCAACGTTGGCTGTCATCTGTCTTGGGAAGCCTTGCTGAATGTGCTGAAACTTCTGAACTTGATTGTAGTCTGTGTTCCCGTTGATTGGAGTCACTGGTCCATTTCTCTGGGCTCTTCTGTACTTGCCACAGCGGGGACATCTCCTCTTCTTGCTCAGTGCTGCTCCTAATGACCATTTGGTCGCTAGGGGGCAGTGTTTTATATAAAAGATGACATCAGTTGCACTGGTGCTCTAGCGTTTCTGGCAGGGGGTGCTGTGGTCTGATTCAGGAGCAGATTGGGGACTTAAAGTGGCCCTGGAAAAAAATCTGCAAGAGGCCACATGTGCATAACAAAAACTGTGCAAAATATATGATATGGGGGCAGGGTTATGTATTGCCAATTAAGTGTGTTATATAAAAGAGCTACAAGCAAATACAACATCTACTGAATAATATTTCACAATCCAATAAAGAAATTATTAGTGACCTCTATGCAATGCAGGTATTTATTCACTGCCACCCAAGTGATCACCACCCAAATCATACAACATCCTAGTGACCACCACCCAGTACATACAGTAGTCTAATGACCAGCACCTGAAACACACAGCATCCTAGTGACCACCGCCTGAAACATACAGCATCCTAGTGACCACCACCCAATACATACAACATCCTAATGATTTCCGTTCTTTACAGACTTTATTTTAGCAACCACAATCCATGATAGACAACATCCTAATCTTCTTGAAATAAAACAGGAGCTGCTGCAGAGGCCACCGGCCTACCATGAAAATTTCCTGTAAGTCTTATGGCCAATCTGCCCTGGTCTGATTGCAATCACTGGTAAGACTGTGTAGCAGCAGAACAGATACTCTGCAGTTGCTCAGGCTATTTCACCACTGGAACTGACTGGGCATCTGTTCTGTGCATGTGCTCAGTTAAGCAGTAAAGAGTATAGTAAAGGAAGAAGTTTGAAATGATAAAGGACAATAAGAAACAGAGAATAAAGAATAGAGGAATATAATAATACATGATGATAAGGTTGTTCTCCCAAGAATTGTTCCTTACTATGACCAGCAGCCTGAAGACCCACGTGATGAGGATTTTAATAGCATCAGAGGCAGAATTAACAAATTGTGTGCCCTGGTACAAAAATTATACTTTGGCCCTGATGATATCCCAGGTAATCTGGTGGGGAGCTTCTGCGGTGTGGTGATTACGGCTGAGGGCCCTTGTATAAGCATGGGCCCCGGTGCCGATGTACCAATGGTAGTTCCCCCCCTGAATAGCATGCTAATACCACCCTTCAGCATTGGTGTTGCAATCATTTGAAAGCTGTTATATCTTTGAAACGTAGATGAAGACTGTCAATAGCACTCTTTTGACATTCAGATAAGAGAGAAAGTTAGTAATATGGGATGTGGGATGCCGCTGCAAACAGCATATTTACCCATTCTTCATTTTTTTAAATGCCAGTCTTTTCAAATGGAGACAGACAAAAATTGCTTACAGCTAGCTCTACTTCTAAAACAACCATTTTGAGGAGGTTGCGACTCCCACCGGTAAGATGATATGATAAATATTAAATTTTGTGTTTACTTTCAAAATAAAAATAGAAATAACAAAGGAATCAAATAAACCAGTTAAGATAATCTGCTCAAGTAACTTGTAGGTAAGGAACTGAAAGGGTTAGGAGGTCATGCGTAAATGCTTGAAAAAAAAAAAAGGGAAAGATTCTAAAAAGAGGGACAGGTTGCAGGAGTCTACAAAATGCACACAGACAGTAGAATGCAGAGGAATGGTACAAGTGGGAATGGCCAAAGGAAGGTGTGTAAGGTGGAAAATAAAACTTTGTTTTATACACAGCATATTTCATAAGCTATGTGTAATTAACCACTAAGCTCTCAATTTTAAAACACATGATATATGACCTAATATAGGAACTCCTACAGTTTAGAGTAAGAACCACCTAAAGCAGAAAAGTCTTGAAAGTGGCAGGCAACTTATTATATATTTGTATATAATTATATTTTTATATAATTAACCACTAAGCAAGTAGAAAAGGATGATAGGTAAGTAAAATGTTTCAAACATAAAAATGTTGTTCAACACTTATGTTAACTTTAAATAATGTTACAAATGTTACATATATTCTTAAGATTTACACATATCCCTTCACAGTGGATAAAGCATTTCTGAAACTATCATTATGGAGCAGTCTGCCTTGCCTACACTAGAGAAAATACCATTGTCTGCTCACATAAATCCATTGCATTGCACTCTTCTCACAGAGTTTACTAAACAAAAGCCTGAAATTATTGATAGGTTTAGAAAGATAAAATATACAGAAAATAGTCCTAAATAAAAAATTGAGTTATATGCGTATAAACAAAACTAGCAATCAATTGCTAACTTAATAAACCACATTGATAATGATTGACCGGATACACACTAGATCGCACTAGATGGCGAGTGTGATCTGTAGGTGCAGATACACATGTATCCGCACCTAGTTCTCTGGTCCCCACCTCCGCCCTGCCCCTTGTTTTTAGGTACTACTTACAAGTGCCATAGGGGCTACCTTATCTAACCGTGCGTAGTTTCCTTCTAAAGACCACACAGAAGCAATTTATATACCTAACTGGTACGTAGATTGTGTAAATGACCTACTACGCATACTCATTTACTAAATATACACACCTAAGAAACAGAAGCTTCTTAGGTGTGAATATGGGCCAATATATTTGAAAGGATTAGAGGCTTAAATGGCCAGCAATACTGTAGATTTAAATTGTGTCTGTGGCTATCCAAAGTTTATCATATTATTATTTCAATAATACATGCACCATCAACGTATTCTGAAAGCACACAAGCACTGTGGTAATTTGGAGAACTTGGTGGTTTAGATGTAGGCAAGTCTTTACCCAGTAATTTGTTGGTTTTCCATCCTTGTTGTTTTGCTCTCTATGGGTTTTGTGTAACTGTTTATCCTGTAATTGTTCAACCCTTCCTTCCTTTAGGTGGCTCCTGTGAAGGTGGTGCTCTAGTAGATTAACCAAGTCTCCTTTAAAGAATATTCTTTTGCTGGTGGTGTCAGTCTATATATGTCATCCCTGTTGCAAGTCTATACATATAAATGGACTGTAAACAAAATATAATAATTGTGTAATTAAAAATGGTGAAATGAACATGGGGTCCTGAACTGTGTGATAAATGAAAAGGGAAAAAAGCATGCAGTGTTCTCCACTGATCATCATCATCATGGATTCCTCATTGATGTATGAGTCTTGTATCTGTTTGCAGAAGCAATGAAATAATGAAGACCACATACAATATTAAACCTGTTTATACTGTGGAGGAAATAAAATGCAGTTTGATTTGCATCTACTAACATGGACATTGAACATGCTTGAAAACTAAAAGAATTTGTTATCAGAGAAGCACTTTCAGCTTCCACAATAAGGGACCTGCTGCCTCCACAGCACTGCATAACTTTATATCAAGTTGTGAAGTGTTTTGACTACCATATCATCCAATATATGCTCATACTTCAAAGTTCTTCCTACTTTGATTTGTTTGAGCATAAATTTTCAATGTGAGAGAAGCTTCCTTGGGGTCTGTCGTTATCTCAATATAGAGCTAATCCAGAGTAATGAGTAACTGCAGAAAAATGTGGAAATCTGGACAAACCTTGTTGCAATATCAGGGGTGAAAATTTTTGTATGCAGATAAAATAATTGCTTTGCTTTTTCTTCCCCTACGTCAGTTAATGCAGTTAAAAACATATGAAGCATAAGTTAAACATGAACAATGCAAAGTTTTCATAGGCATAGCAGACATTTGTGCTTTCATATTTGGCACAGAAGACTGCATGGTATTGACAGTAATTATTATATGCAACTCAGACCACCTATGCTTTCAGAGACTAGGGGCCTCATTTTCTAAGGGGCAATTTAAATCAACACTTAAAATTGCCACATATCGATGGAGTTGAGGGGAGATTTTTGTGGCAGTCTCTGGATTTACCAAGTGGTAATTTTGGCTGGCGATTTTTAAACTCCATCGATGTGTGGTGATTAAACTCGAGCAAGTTTATGTTAAACTCTGGTGAGTTTGTGGTAAACTTGCTGGAGTTTAACCCTGATGAAGTTCCTGGCCCTTAGAAAAATGACGGAGGGGACTTATGTTTGCACTTTACATGACGGAAGGGACCTATGTTTGCACTTTACATGATGGAGGGGATCTATGTTTAGACATTAGTCTAAATATATATGTCCCCTCCGTCACGGAGGGGACATATAGTATTGACATTAGGTGACGGAGGGGATTTATTTTGTTTACTATTGTAACAGAGCACTGTATGGTTGTGGCGGTATGCCATTAACTCTTCGCTTGAGGTACTATAAGGCACAGCATGCCCTGTAATACATGGGCATGCTGTGTCTTAAAGTACTATATCCTGCAGCATGCCAAGGGTTAATGTAATAATGTGGCAGCCATTTTTAGTACTGTATATTTTTAATTTATTTGTTAATTCAACTGAGGGCTGCAAAGTGAGTGCCAATTTCTAAGAAATTGACATGAGATTTAACTCGGAAGACTTTAAGCCCAAATGCCAGCGATTTTGAAAATCTCCCCTTAGTAAATCCTGAGATTTATTTGTCCCTCATGCAAAAATCGCCATAGCGATTTTAACACTGGAGATTTAAGTCTCCACTCATATCCGGCGAGTTTGTGGAGAATTTGATTTGGTAAATACAGAGACTTGCAAATTGCCTTTAAACTACTTCAATCTCAGGCGATCTAAATCAAATCGACCTTAGTAAATGAGGCCCCAGTAATGGTGGCAGTTGTTGTACACTTCTGTCCTGTGTAAAATATGTATCAAAGGCTGCCTTGAGCTCTTTCAACTGTGTCTCCTTTCTGTAAAAGCATATATGTTGAACACAACCACCTTAGAACTGTTGACTATTAGACTTCCTGAGCTCATTCTTTATGAAAGGTTTATCCTGGCAGCCAATTGAAATTATACTACATATGCACTGTATCTGCTTTTCACTTGTTTTAATATAGTCAACTTCTTTGACTGCAATGAAGCATTCCATGGGTCGTAATATTTATGATTTCATTTGTAAGACGTTAATCATGTCTTCTAAAACATTATACTGTTTTCTTGTCTTGTAAAATATATCTGTAAATGTAATTGAAGAAATCATATGGTGATACCCATTGGAGCCATCTGTTGTAGGCTGTATGCTTACAGCCAGAGACTTGCAATGAGTTGTGAAATGCACACTGTGCAATGATGGGTTATAAATTACACCCTGCTAGAGCAAGTTTATTAAGTCTCATAGAACTGCTATAAAAGACAATATTAAATATAATAACTGTTACTGCAAATTGTGTTTCTATGAGTAATAAAAATAAAATATAACAAAGTAACACTAAGCATTAACCGACAACAGATTATTATAGTTTCCCTTTTGCTACTTTCACATGTATGGTAATGATTAATTCATAAACCTATATTTAAGTTTTATTTCACATAGCAAGAATATTATTTTAACTCATTCCACTTCAATAACCTCTGCAGACTATGTACAATTGTGTCAGTCCAAATTGCATTGTAAACATTACTTGAAAAGGAATTAATGAAAGTATACACTTTACTATACCTTTTGTGCATTTTTTCATAAGGCTTAATTATCTTTTCTTCCTGGTGGAACTTGAGGGTTTCTTAAATACCAGAAGTTAAAGGAGACAACAGTCAATTTTTATAGTACTATACTATTTAGTAAAGAAAAATATGTGAATAATACTTAGCTTCAGCTGGCAGTTATATTATTGATAATCGTCAACAAGCTTCCAGTTGTCCCTATCTAGGTTAGCAGGCTGCAAAGGTCTGTAGTCAGTCCTGTAGGTAAAGCTGGGGTGCTGACCCTGTGCTAAGACCTATATCCCCAACAACAGAGCAGGAACTCCATACCTTATAAGGTTATAATCATGTTTTAAGCAAGTTAATTGGTACTTTTTTCCCAGTAGTGTGGGCGTGGCTTTACAGAGTTACATATGTAAATATTGTTTAGTTTGGAAACTGAAGAAAAATTCTGCTTTTATTTTGAAACTGTTCTAGAGAAATAATAGTTGTAAACACTTTCTGAGCTCACCATAAGTAGTCTGGTTTTCTGGGAGTTTACAGTTATGCTGGCTCAGTTATTGGGAGATTGGACGGATTATAGATGTAGTGTGTATTCAAGATGATTTGGGCAAACAACAATAAAACAATACTAAAGAGATTGGGTCCAATAATTAGATCTTTTGCAATTCCTAAAATATATCATCTGCAATGTAACGATATCCTGTAGGTAACTGGCCATTCAAATAATGGTACCCTGCACCTCCACATCCTGGACAGCGTTTCCCCATCTGTTCATATACATATAGGGCCAGATCCAGACCTACGTTCGGTTTACATTTAAGAGCGTAGCGTGTTTACGCTTTCGTAATTACTATGCACGCCCCTAGGAACTCCCCTTGGTCGTATGTATTTTTTCCGTTTTTACCAAAAACCGTCTTACCAAACCCTACCCTAACCTTTCCAAGCATAACAGCTGTCGGCCGTAATGGCTGAACGTACTTACGCACCTATGCAAGCCCACACTGTATGATTGAAATGCCTCACCCCACTTCCGACGCGTAATTACGAGTGTCTTATGGCTGGCACGCTCCTTCGCTCGTAGTTACGTTGTTAATCTTACTCTCGGAAGCACGGTCAGAGTTTCTGGTCATAGCATCTGCCGCGCATGCGCAGAACATTAATTACAGCGTTTCTACAACATCGACAAGCGTAAAAATGCTAGCGGACATAGGTCTGGATCTGGCCCGTAGAAAGTTTGCCAGGAAATGTTCCAGGTTATTAGTTGCACTTTGGAGTGCTAAATCTATCATTTCTTTTTTCCAGGCTATGGTATTTCATATGTACCTCTGTAAATGTTCTGTATCTTCTGTACTGGCTGTGATGAACAGTAGGCATTCTAAGCAAAGTGGACCAAATTCAGACTTAAGAAGGAGCTTAAAATTAAGAAAGAAATGTTTCTCCTGGGCTAAACCATGCTGATTGCAGGGGAGTCATATTTCATCTGCTGCAAACAGTATTAGAGTTGAGAGGTGATGTTTCCCAGCCCAAGTCTAAATAACAGTGTGATAGTAAAGCTGGTCAGTATCTGTGTGCAATAAGCAATTAAAATATATATCCCTGCATGCAAAGTATACAATTAACTTGACTCCCCCTGAAATCAACATGGTTTTGCCCAGTTGTAACTTTCCTATTTTAATTTCTAGCTCCTTCTTAAGTCTGGATCTGGTCCAGAATTAAAGCAGAGGTTAAAACCCGCTGCCACTCTACAGACACAGTGAGCGGATGTGTGCTGACTACAGTGCAGAATCAGTAGACTGTCCAGATATTCAGTTTCTACAAAGTGGTAGCACATTCGAGGGGAAAATACGGTAAGAACACAGGAAGCTCACTGAAAGATTACCTGCCACAGCGGGAAGCAGTGAGTGGCACCGATTTTAGATCCTTTGACTTGCAGAAAAATTTTCCATTTATCAGATACTTCCTGCAGTGACCGTATCGCTATAGTGTGTGGCCAGCTTTACAGTTCCCTAAAGTTTGTGCTAACATCGTGTAAACAGGTGTCTTTTATCACTTCTCTATTCACATACGTTTACATAAATAGCTAATCTTATTTTGCTAGTTAATTAAAGGGGTCTATTATATACAAAATACATGGCTGCATTCCAGCACAGAAGAAATAGTAATCTACCTTTTCATAAATTTCAGTTTTCCCCAATAAGAACAGAGCATTAACTTACATAATACAGTGACAATTAAAATAACATGTGTTTGATAGGGTATGCAGTCCCCGGTTAGAAAATCCCAAT
>WWET01006533.1:0-13258 GCA_011038615.1 Limnodynastes dumerilii
TGACATGCTAGTGGGAAAACTTATAAACTTATAGATAAAGGGAGAAAGAAGGGGATGATAATTTGACTAATTCATATGTTAAACTAACTTTTTCCAAACTGCGACAGTGGGGCCGACTGTTGGGTGCGAAGAATGAGGTAGGGGCTAAATGTAAAGGAGTGGGAAAGCAAAGGATCTCCACCTCAACCTACTACTTGTCCTTGGTCTGCCTTGTCCAGTCAATAATGCGACTAAGGTAGACTGAGTCATAGTAGGTTCAGAGATTAGAAAGTTGCAGCCTACCATTCTTTTTCAAGGCAAACGTATTTGGATCACAGCAGGGTCTTTTGTTTTTCCAGATAAAGTTGCTGGAACTCCCAAATAACTATTTTATCATTCACAATATCACTTTTGTACAATATTGGCATTGTTTCAACTTTTTACTGATACCAAGAAAGTCATGTTTTGATAAGAAAATCATAGATCAATTTTGCGACTCCCAGGAAAAAGCAATTCGGGCCCTTTCCTGAAAATGCTTGTATCCTTATTGTAGTCATATTGAGATTTCTTTTGTTTTGTTTGAAAACTATGTTTTAAGCTTATATTTTGTAGTAATATTAATTTTGATCAAAGGCTTGAGGTTTTTTTTCATTAAAATTAAAATTATTTTGATTTTTTTTAATGTTTTTGTGTAAATTCTAAAAATAAAATGTTATCTTTTTTTCTATGTATTCTCTTATTTTTATTTTTGTTAAAGTTGTACACACTAGTAAAACTTGACATGTAGCCTTTTTTCAATACAGATTGAACTGATATGAAACTTTTAAAGATATATTTATGGGGCTGATCCAGAGCTTCGATGGTACACTGAGCGTTCTAACGCTCCGTGTACCATCGCTGTACTCCCCCAACACTCTCCCTTGCCCCAGCGTATTAACACTCGCTTACGCTGACTGAAGGCTACCTTAACTTCAGCCGGCGTAAGCGAGTGTTAATACTCTGGGATGGCGGCGTTGCTACGCTAACGCCGCCCTCCCAGCCTCATTACCTTCCCTCCACACACCTATCTGCACTAACTGCAGCAAAGTAACGGAGGGGAGCGCCCCCTCCAGCATTACTACGCTGCTGCTACGTAAGCCGGTCTTACGCTTACGCCCGGCGTTTTACCGCCAGGCAGCGTAGGGCTGGATCAGCCCCATGGTGACTACGACTGGCAGATGTTAGCTTTGAAACTCCAAGTCCTGGGGCCAAATTTACTAAGATGTGGGTTTGGAAAAGTGGAGATGTTGCCCATAGCTGGGCAGATTCTAGCTGACATTCTCTAGTATGTAATAGGAAAGTGAGAGGTAGAATCTGATTGGTTGCTATGGGCATCTTTTCCAAACCCGCAGCTTAGTAAATCTGGCCCCTGGTGTCATATACTGGACCAAATGTTGCATTTGCGAAAAATCTACAGATGAAGACTTGACCAACCTTACACAAGGCAAAATCACTTATTGGTGCTGGCTTCATGATACTTTCAGAAAATTTAGTAGAATTCCAGAAGATAAGTGCAGTGCCTCTTGGTTTTGATTTGTAAAAGTTAAATGAGGGAGAAGGAATTGAGGAAACATTAAGAAAAAATAAAGCGATGTGGCAAAAAAAGTGTGCACTAAACTTCCATTAAAAAAATACCTAGCATGAAGAAACCCCAAAAACTTTCTTTTCAATTGCCAAATATGTCAACCAATGATAATAATGTGCATGCTGCTTCTGAGATGGATGGATAAAACACGCATTCTATAAGTTCGACAACATTATCTATTCAAATGAAAGATGAAAGTGCTACATAAATCTGACAAATTGTTTAGAATATAGTATAGTATATAAGTATAGTAAAAGGCACGGAGGTTAGCTCTACATCTTATGGCATTTGCTTCCATTGCACACTTCATAAGAGGGAAATTGCAGGCCTCTAAATCAGAGAGGACCGGATTCACAGATCCGTTTTTAGCACGGCAACACCCATGATACTCCCCTAGCACGGACGGTTTTTAAGTGACTTACTCCTCCATAGAACACCCTTATCTCTATGTGTGTACTTACGCGCGTATGTTACTTCCGGACGTGCGTATCTCACTAACCGCACCCTCAAAAGTTCATTTAAATGCCCACCGCCCACTTTCACGTAACTTTTACCGTACGGAAAAAAACCACTCCCCTCCGTACGTATGTTCCTAAGTGTGATTTACAAGTCCATGTCTAAAGTACTTACAAGCGTAAATACTACGTAATTTGCGTGGAAAAAGTTACTATGCATGTGCAGTTAATCCTCTCCTAAAAATATGCACGCAATTTAAAATTCCTCAATTAACAGTAAGTTATGCAAACAGTCTTGCAAATCTTCTGGAAGTTGAAAGTGATGACCTATTAAGCCAGGGCCGGCTTAAGTGTGTTCGGCGCCGCCCTGCTAAATTTAAATTTGTGCTTTTGTTAAACAATTTAACACCAGTTACCATCCTAGATTAAAGTAAGCATCATAAAGCATAAGTAAATCATAGTCACCACTATACAATACAGACAGTGTCCTAGGGCCTGATCAGACCTATGTCCGCCCAGGGAATTACGGGTGGCTCGGCGGCCATATGGCAGTGTAATACGAGGGGGCTTTCCCCCCCTTTATGCATGCCGTATGTCCACCGTCAAGACGGAGATAGGCATGCAAATTAGGGTAAGGGGGGAGGAAGCCCCGTTACGATCATAATAGTTAGGGTAGGAAGTGTCCAGATTTAGGGTAGGAAGTGTTCAGATTTCCGCCCGCCACCAGGGAGTGCACGGGGCGTGCACTCCCCACTACGATGATGGCTGTACAGACCTTGGGCAGCCGTAAGGGGCCCGTAGGTCTGGATCAGGCCCCTAGTTTCTGCTATACAATTCCAACTTCATCTTAAAAACCACTACACAATACAGACTATATATCTTATCATTCATTACTCTCCAGCCCGAAGTATTCCCAAATCACGTCTCCCCGGTTCCCTGTATCCCCATCATGTGTCTTCAGCCCCCCAGTATTTTCAATCATGTTTCTCCAGCCCCACTGTATCCACCATCATGTCTATAGCTCCCCAGTATTATCAATCATGTTTTTTCAGCCCCCCCCCAATATTCCCCATCATGTCTCCAGCCTCCCCCAGTTCTTTATCATGTGTCTGTACGTATCAAGAGCGTAACTATGAACGAAGGGGAGTGACAGCTAAGGTAGGGTTTGGCAAGCGTAAAGCAGCCAAAGTACATACGAGCGAGGGGAGTGCCTAGGGGAGGGCATAGAAAATACGCTACGCGATGAAACGTAATGGAAACGTAGGTCTGGATCTGGCCCTATATATCTTATCATTCATGTCTCTCAAGCCCGAAGTATTCCCAAATCATGTCTCCCCGGCTTGCAGAATCCCCATCATGTGTCTCCAGCCCCCTAGTATTTTCAATCATGTTTCTCCAGCCCCCCCAGTATTTTCAATCAGGTCTCTCCAGCCTTACATCTAAACATTACTTACCTCTGATGTCTTTCTCCTTTAGTCTTCGGCTCTCCTCCGTGGCGGGATCTGAAGCGAATGATGCTGATCAGCGTCATTGAGTATGGGGAGCAGGGAGCAGGGGGATCAGCGCCTGGTCAGCCTGGCGCTGTCCTGCACCGCATCCCTCACTTACCGCATAGCATCGGCCCTGTATCAAGCAAACATACTACCCATCTGAGTGAGCGAATTGTCAACCAGAACTCAAAGCTCAACTTTAAGACAACTTAGCAATGATAAGTGTGGGAGAGTCCAAAATTGATATGAGAGCATGACCACATACAGCGCCTTAAAGAGGGCTATCTCATGTGACATTTAGGACAAATATCTGTGTCCGAGAGTCCCATCAGGAAGTGTCTATGAGAAGATAGGTAACCCTTATGAAAGATTTTATAAAACATCTCTTTATAAGAGCTTGCGGTGATAGTAGAGATAGAGCATATATACCTTCATAATTGTCTCTAGGGTTAGATGGGGGTAAATTCTGTCTCAGCCGTGTATAGTCTATAGGCTGACGTACTGTAAATGTCTGTAGTGTCCTGAAATTGCCTTTTTACTTGTAAGAAGCTGTGAGAGGAGTGTGTCCAATGAGTTTGATATATCTGTAGGGCTTAAAAGTCTTAGTACTGAACTAACATAATGTTGGCCTTGGTGTAGGGCCAATATGTGACTCGGTGGGAAGTAAGACTTATCAACTAACCCTGTTATGGTGTTAGGTCTCTTCATCTGTGTGTCAACAAAGGCACGAATATGATTAATTCCCCTCCCAAGCCAGGATCTGAAGGGATACAAGGTCTAACCCTGCTGGAAATCTGGGATAGCCACAAAAGGGAGAAAGAGTGAATGATAACTGTTAGGATTACACGTTTTTTTACACTTTGGTGCAAATCGTACTTTCAAGGTAGACATAAGTAGTAGTTTCAAGAGAATATCCTCTGAAAGCTTTTGTTTGTATGTGTGAAGAATGGAAATCAAAGATTGACCTGGGAGAAAGGATTGCTCAATACTCGTATTTGCATTTGTCTCCCTTTGATGTAACCAATCTCTTACAAACCTCAAAATACAAGCATGACCATACAACTTCTAATTCGGGAAATTAATACCCCCTGTCCGAGACCAACTGCTGAAGCTTAATTAAACTAATTCTCAGACGTTTTCCCTGACAAATAAAATTTTGAAAAGCCTTAGTGATTATTTTTTCATCAGCAGCAGAGAGTAGAATAGATAGCATCTGAAGGGGGTAAAGTAATTTAGGGAAGGTAACCATTTTAATTAAGTTGACTCTTCCTAGGTAAGGTAGCATTAGATGTTTCCTGGAGATCAACTCCTCCAGTGAGGCTTGTATTTTATTTTTCAAATTAAGGACATTGGGCCGGATCCTGACCTATGTGTACCTCACAGGCGCGCAAGGTCATTGCGGCCATGGTCGTAGTTGGGAGTTCACGTCCCTTGCACTCCCTGCTAAAGATAGTAAATCTGGACACTTACATGTCCAGATTTCTATCTTAACTTTTACGACCTGGTCATAACGGAGTTTGTCCCGCCCCATTCCCTCATGAACATGGTGCTATCCACCTTCACTGCGGAGATGACTGTCGTAAAAGGGGGGACAGCCCCTTTTAAGTAACAGACAGTGTACGTAACGTACGCCGACCATTACAACACCGTAAAAAGGTTGTGCGCATGCAGGGGAATTACTTATGCGCTGTACATAATTTTCCTGTCGTACTTAACCCAGGATAGGGCCCATACAGTCTATGTATAGGTAGAAGTACTCACAGCTACCGAAAAGATGTATGTGCCCATGTCAGTTTTATGTCCCTTTCCCATCTCAGGCAGGTTTCATTGCTCAGTAACATTGCTATTGATTTTTCTTGATTGATGGTGAACCCTGAAACTGTAGCAAATTCCATGATTTTATCCATAAGTGGTTGCAGTGTATGATGGGGGTAAGAGACATAGGACTGGATCCAGACTTAAGATGGAGTTAATAGAGGAAAATTACTCCAGGGCTAAACCATGTTGATTTTAGTGGAGTCATATTTTATCTGTTGCAAACAGTATTAGAGTTGAGAGGTGATGCTTCCTATCCCAAGTATAAATAACAGTGTAATAGTAAAGCTGGTTAGTATCTGTGTGCAGTTAGCAATTCAAAGATATATCCCTGCATGCAAAGAATACAATTAACTTGACTCCCCCTGAAATCAACATGGTTTTGCCCAGGTGTAACTTTCCTCTCTTAGGACCTGATTCACACTTAAGAAGCTGTGGCTTCTTTAGTGCGTATTGGTGCGAAATTACCTACGCATGCATAGTAGGTAATTTACGCTATGTACGTAGCCGATAGGCATGTAGATAGCGTAGGTGCGGTCTTTACAGACCGCACGCAGCGTGTTCCGTAAAAAGAGGCGGTGTAATGCTGTCTCGGGGCGTTTTTAGTATGTCAGGATTCCCCAATGTCCTGGGTGCTATAGATTGCACTCACATACCGCTGAGACCACCTAAACAGCGTTCCCAGTTATATGTGAACCGTCACCATTACCATTCCATGAATGTTCAAGTGGTCTGTGATGCTAAAATTAAAATAGTGAGTGTGTTTGCTGGCTTCCCTGGGTCTTGCCATGACTGCAATATTCTGAGGCAGTCATCCTTGTATGACAAGTTTGAACTTAGTCAAATGCCAGATGGATGGCTGCTGGGTGAGTGTTTGTTTTATATTTTACATATTTTTATATGTTGACAAATCCTGATCACTAAAGTAACTTTTTCATTTTTCAAAGGGGACTCAGGATATGGCTGTCGCTCCTGGCTGATGACACCATTACATAATCCACAAACTCCTGAGCAACACAATTACAATCAGGCACATGTAGCCACTAGAGGAGTGATAGTACGCACCTTTGGCCTTTTAAAAACTAGGTTCAGGTGTCTGGATAAATCTGGTGGTGTGTCGCTTTATTTTCCTGCTAAGGTGGCAGAGATTGTGCCTATGTTGTGTCCTGCATAATGTCACCTTAAACCAACAATCCCCCGACATTATTGCAGTTGAGGACACACTGCAGGAAGCCCATTTAACATCTGCAGATGTGTTTTCTAATGTGTCTGGGAGGTAAACTAGGGATAGAGTGATAAATAATTACTTTTCTTGTAAGTATGAGTATGTAAAAATAATATGAAATATATGTTTTGATTTTGCCTATGTTTCCATTTCAGTGCACTAAGTTGTTTATGTAATTTAACTAAGATTGTGAAGTACCCAACTAAAGTAAACATTTTGTCAGCTAAAAACCAAAAACATCAACAACGTATGGTTCAAGTTTTTATTAGCACCATGTTAACCATAAAATAATTTTCTTTTAAATGTTAAGCGGTATAAACAAATGAAAACACACACTGACCCAACTTTATCCTATTATTTGTTTCTCAAGGAATGTCTTGTTGGAGTAGCTTGTCCTAGCTCCATGTCGGATGGGAGTATTGGGGGCAGTACTAACAGGGGGTGCTGTCAGCACTTGTTTCTGCGGAGAATGATGCAGGTTGGTATTCAGTTTGCCTTTGTGCCTCCAGGTGTGAGGACAAATGATGCGGGTGTTATTTTCTTAGCGAAGACTATTGGCCTCCTGTAAAGAACTACTCACTTCTGTCATAATTATATTTAGCTTCTCTAATGCAGCACCCAACCTGTTGAATCCCATCATATTTGTGCTTTGAGAGTTACGCACGGATTTAAATATTCTTTGCAACATCGTGTGCTGTGATAACATGAATGCCACTTGCCCTTCATCAATGCTTACCATCCTTGCAGATATTTGAGCTAGAACATCTTGTGGAGATGTGGCTGTTTTGTCTGCATTAGTATTAGCAGGTGGGGAGGATGGCTTTCTCTGTGGGGGTGAAGTTTCTGGCACAATATCCAGATAAAACTGGATTGGGGTCTGTTTCCACAGGTTCTAGTTGCTGCTCTTGTTCAACAATGCAAGTAGAAGGATCATCTGAAGAGAACAAATAAAAGGTAAGTACAAATGAACGTTGTAAATTTTTTCACAGGGTTCATAAATGTTTACATTTGTTCACAACAGGTCTAACACATATTCCTTAGAGCAAAGAATGATTTCAAGAGTCATTATGGACGTCAACACTTACCATCCACTGTTGGTTCCGAGGGGGGCATCACCACATCCACATTGGCTTGTGCAGCAACCTCAGGTTCATGTGATGGCCCAGCAACTATTTAAAGGTAACACATACGTTACATCATATGTTACAGTTCATAGCACTTGATATCTGAATGTAAATAAAAGTCATACTGTACCCTCTTCATATGCTTGATCCGTGACACCTTCAATCACATCACATCATCCGTGAGAATAGGCTGCATTAGCTCCTCATAGGGATGGATTAGGATCTTTTTGGCAAGGCCACCACCCGTCTGCCGCACATGTTTCCTTTGGGCCTGTAACTTTTGTTTAAACAGGATTTTTATATCAGAAAACATTTTAGGTCTGCTCAGAGCACTTGTAGTTGCCAACTGCATTTACTCCATCCGATTCCATAGTTGCCATTTGCGGGCATATGATGTAGGCGCATCTTCTGCAAGAATTTCAGAATAATGATGCATTACAGCCTCAACTAAGGCAGAATTTTTAAGTGTATATAACAGTATATTTCTCCTTAACTTGTGTGAATGAGTCATTAAAGCAAGACAAACATATATGTGTGCATGTCACAAAATATATTACAATTATTAAATTTACTGTACATATTTAGACACAGGCAAGACTCAACTAAATGTGTGCTAATACATTGTTAAGTGTAAATCTGCTATATGGGACACTATATGGGACACTTGCAAGTTAAACTAGGGAATTCTACAGAAAACACCAGAACACAGTATTAATAGTACATTTCTCACACAAATACTTACATGTATTGCGAGCAAATAAAGGCAACAGAAGAATTTCAGCAAATAACTCTCAGATTTCTCAATCAACAAAGTAACCACCATCAACTTTCAAATTCCAGAAGATTCTGACCTAAAATGGTGGACAAACAGGGTTTTTATGCAGCTCTGAAGCTACGATCTCGCAGGACTTGTGTAAATCACGTGTAATCAACGACATATCACAGGCTTGGCCTGGAAAAAAAAAATCCCTATACATTGGAAACAAGGTTGTCGCGACGAGATTAGAGGTAACAGCGCAGCGATTATGCAAAATGAAAGCGACGATTATCGACGGCGCTTCTTAAAATCGACGTCATATCGAATCTTTGTGAATACGGTGAGTTTGCCACAAAAAGCGACAGGAAATTGCTGCGAATCCTGTCGATTTAAAATTGACAGAAAAAAATCGACTTTAGTAAATGAGGCCCTTAGACTCCTAGTTCTTTATTCCTCTGTGCAGTACCTCCTTTCTTTTTTCCTGCAGAGTTCTTAGTTATGTTTGTTTGACTTGGTTTTAATGTCGCCAGGACATAACCGCTCTTATACTTTCCATTAACCGGTGCATAGGTTTATAATGCTATGTGGTGATCTCCGCGTTCATGGGTCAGGGATATTTATGTTTTGGATGTATTGTCTTTCTTTTGTGGGATTATCAAAGATCACTGCTTGGCCATTGCTAATAATCTGCAATTTTGCTGGGTACTGTAGAGAAAAAATAAACAGGGTGTCCTAACAAACAAGCATAAAAGGGAAAATTCTCTATGTTTCTGGTATACTATAGTTGAAATATCCAGAAAAATCAGGACTCTGGAGCCCTGAATCAGTTTTTTGTAGTATGCCCCCAAAACCGATTCCTTATCTCTATAGTTTAAATATTTAATAATAACTGGTCTAGCCCTGTCCGCTGCCTCTGGGCGTTCTGGACCTAGCTTGTTTGCCCTCTTAATAACCATGGAAACAGGTGCGAGGTCCAATGCTTGGGGCAAGTCATTCTGCAGAAATTTTAGCGGATCAGGCCCCTTGACCTTTTCCGAGATACATTGTGTCTATGGCGGTTCTCTAGGCCATTAACCTTTTCCTGTAGGGCTTTAATGAAGTTATCTTTAGCGGAGTCAGCGTCTTGTAACATGGACACAGCATTGTCTAGGTCACTTACTCTAGTTTCCAATGTAATCCAAGTAATGCGTTTATTATGCACATCAAGCTGAGATTCTACCAAGGTCACGCTAGATTGAAAACTATCAAGTCTCTGCTGAATAGAGGGCATGATGACCACTAGTATTTTGTTGGCAACTTCTAATGAGGACCTAATGTGGGGTATACCAGCAAGGTTGGCTGTGATTGTTGCGGGGACAGGGAATTCAGGTGATGGGGGTGTGCTCCTGCCGGCAGGTGGTACCTTTACCAACAAATTTATCCATTTAAACACTCAGGATATATGGGTCAAAGCGGAGATCACAGTCTTTGAGAGATTGGGCCTGATCCAGACCTATGCTGGTGTGCGTAGCGTATTATCGCCGAACGTACCACTGATGCAAGGCAATAGGCACTCCCCTTGCTCGTACTTAGTTTAGCTTCCATACGCTTGGCAAACCCCACCCTAACTTTTGTGTTTGTACCCGCGGCTGTCCATACGTTCATTGCGCATTAACGGTGCTTAGCACGCCCATACTGTACGATTTAAATGCCTCACCCCACCCTCGGTGCGTGGTTAGGACTTTCGTATGGCAGGCACGCCCCCATGATCGGTAAACTGAAGTGATTACGATTAAGGCCCATACGCTGTACTGTTCTATCAAAAACAATAGCTTTCTTTATCACAGTGTATAAGTCAAGCAACCCTAAAACAATGTATAGCATTACAATATAGCAAGTACCACAAGAAGGATAATTATAACTCAGGCTATTGTGTTGCATTTCAACCAACTTGGTTTATAAAGACCGTAGGGTCACTGACCCAACAGTTTAGGCCGCATACAGTGCTGTATCAAGAGCCTCACCACTATTACAGTTTGCTTTGCCACCTATGCATCAGTTTGGGAGCTTGTCATCAAAGGCATCTCAAATGTCACTGCTATTACAACCAAATGACGAGTGGTGATTTGTAGAATGTGTAGAGGGTCTGATAGCTTGAGAAAGTAAACAAGACAACTGGACGGCAGAAAGATAGTGTTATAATGAGTTTATAAATCCAGGGATTAGCCCCTTCCGCAGTTGTCAAAGGTTTGAGTGTCAATACAACTTTTGCTGTGACACTGACGAATAGCTGCCCACAAGTAAAACTCAATTTTAAAGACCCAAATCATAGTTCAACCATAAGGGCCCAGGCTCAAGTGCAGGGTATAATAAACAGATACATTGTAACTGGGTGAATATTCACAAGGCTTGGAGACTGAAGAGAAGATCAGCAATATGAAGAAGTAATTCTGGTCAGCTGTGCGTAAATACAGGGCTCCAGAAGACAGCTCGACTCCCCATTTAAATTGGTATGTTGCGTTGTATACCCATAGGATAGGAGTCAGGCGCACTGCAATTTATTTTATTTCCTGGGTACTAAAGACAAAAACAACAATATGATGAAGTAAAGCTGGTCAGCTTAATGTAAATACAGGGATCCAAATGACAGATCCACTCTCTTGTTATATTGGTGGGTTAGTTTGTTTATCCACAAAATGGGAGGCAGATGCACTGCAATGTAATGCCAGGGTGCAGGTGAGGATGAAGTGAAGATAGTCAAATGGTGTAGATACAGGAATCCCTCTCCAGGTCACAGGGAACAGTCACAGGTTACATGGTCACCTCATTGGTCCTCCGGTCATTCAAACAGCTGAGTGGTCTTGCGACAGCTAGCACTCCTCTGTCACCAACAACAGTATATACTACAGCCGTAGTGATAGTCTCCTGGGGCCCAGTAAGCCGTGCTTCGGCGGTGCATGGCTGACAAGTCTTGAGACAAAGATTGCTTCTTTGTTCTGACCGCCCACCGATTTTTCTGTGGCTACAATCAGAACGGACCGAACAGCCTCCCCACGAGTCCTTTATAACGGTGTCCGGTGCTCAAAAGTGCAGCCATGTAGTAATGACAGAGGCACGGCACCTGTGAGTGCCAGGCTGGTCATCTGGGTATTTAAAGTGCAGGGAGCTGGGGAGGACAGTCACACTTTCCTGCTTTTATCCTCGCACTGTCACTGGGGAGCTGGAGGTGGTGGAGCTCAAATTAACCCGGATGGCTTCAGATGGCAGCAGAAGTCGGAGGAGCTCAGTAAAATGCATCCATTTTAGGTGGCCAACCCACTGGAAGTCCAAGATGCAAACTTTTATCTAAATAAATGTCTTGGGGATTCAAGCTGCTCAACCAAATGCTCTCCACAAGTATAGTGGGGCTCTCGGTCTACTTGCTTTCCCTGCAAGCCCTCTAACTATGGCAGAATTATGATTGAGTGAATTCTGTAGCAGGTGATATTAGCACTGGCAGAGGTTAGTCACCTCAATGCCAGTCACGCTTTTCCTAGGCATTGGCAGAGGTTTCACCTGAATTCCAGTCCACACTAGAGCCATCTTAAAAAAGAGGTCCATGAATACCACCCTTTTGCTTTTGAATTAGTGGCGTAAGTTCTTGCTGCCTAGTCTTCTGCGGAGGACACAGAGACTCAAACTAGGGACACTGGACACAAGACTGTTGGAGCTTCCATTGCCTCTGGTACTTCTGCCATTGATTTGAATAGATGATGTTGTTTTTTTTCCAACCAAGGATTTGCAAATGCACACTAATGCCACTTTCACATAACCAACTCTGAAAAACCCGGGTCTAAAACCCCTGGTTTTTCCGGGAAAGAAATGCCAGGTCAAAAAAAAAAGACACCTTTTTAAACACGAAAAACCCGGGAAATTCCTGGGTCAGACCCTTTCACATCACCAATGAATATCCAGGGTCTGCCCTGTCTAGCAACTGTCAATCATTGTAGAAATGAGCTCTTATTGGCTGCTTCACATGTGCATTTACAGTGAATGGGGTAGATCCAGAACTACGTTTGCCGTACGTTTATTCGCGTAGCTTATTTTTGTGTGCGTAAATTCGTTACACTCCCCTCGGCACACCCCTTGAACGTACGTATTTTGTGAAGACACGCTTTCCAAACCCTACCTTAACTTTTTCCAACGTAACCGCAGTCATACGCACACGTATGTATGGGCTAGACGACTTTACGCAGCTAAGCACACCCATACTGCACACTTTAAATACAACCCCCCGCCTACTTCACGTATTTCAGACATATTTTGGACGCACGTAAAATTGGTACGCCCACACGTAAGTATTTACGTGACACATACGTGAATGGCCCATACTTTCACAATTACGCTACGTTAATATGCGCAGTACGTACAAAACCGCGATTTTACATCTCCGCACACGTGTAAATTCACGTTGTTCTGGATCAGGCCCAATGTGTTTCCAGCATCACCATAATGTGTTCAAGCCCCCCAGCATCCCCATAATGTGTCTCCAGCCCCCCCCCCATAATTAGTTCCAGCCCCTGAGCATCCATATAATGCACTCCAGACTTCCAGCATTTCCATAATGTGTCTCAAGCCCCCCAGGATCCCCTTCATGTGTTCCAGCCCTCCAGCATCCCCCATAATGTGTCTCAAGCCCCCCAGTATTCCTAAGATGGCAGTGGTGGGTCCCAGTCTGTTCCTATTGTTAGGTAGCAGAGGAGGGACCCCCTGCAACCATCTCCACATTCTGTACCATAGCTCTGAATTCAGGAAGTTCCTGCCACATTCA
>WWET01006534.1:11446-21925 GCA_011038615.1 Limnodynastes dumerilii
GACATTTAAAAAAAAATACATCTAAATATTTCTATATAGATACATATTAGTGTGGGAATATATATATATATATATATATATATATAGACACACAAATTATTTTGTAAGCCCTCTGGCAATGTTTCATTATTAATACCAGTGTCATATACCACCAGCCTAAACAGAACATTCCGGATCTGAACAACTGTATTTGTTTAATTGATCTTCTGTGTGTTGGGTCACGTTGTGCACAGATCAGATCTAGTTTTAGCACCAACCCCATTGCGCAGATCAGAGTGCTTTCATGGATCGAATCTGGATTCTGGAGCACTGGTGTTATTATAATGTGAATTTATCATTATCTGCTGGGTTTGGAAAGTCTAAACTTCCCATAGACAGGTGAGGTCAAAGGCGCGTTCAGTCAATCGCCTAGTCCATAATAAAGAAGATAAATAAATAAGATGGAATGGGGTTATTCTAGCTGAGAAAGTAAAAACTGAACAGGTGGGAAACAGGATTCAATCCTTACAGACAATGCAATAGGGGAAATGAAGGAAAAGTCCAGGTAATCCCCCGATTCTAATACAATCACTTAATGGAGGTGACACAAAGGTTTCTGTAATCACCAGCACTGTGCCTAAACTCCCAATCCCTGGACCATAGATGACCATACTGAGGCTCTGGGGTGGGCCTTCATGTATCCAAACACGTCCATTGTCTCCCCTGAAACATAACCAGACTCAAACTCCAAAAGACTGGAAATTAAATTTGCTACACAAACATTTCTCCTCGTCTTCCATAAGGTTCCCGGCTCTGGACAATCGGTACAATTAGGTTACTGGAAAGAGAATCGCTCAGAGCTTTAACCACGGGCTGATGTTTCACAGAGGATAATTGAGGTTTGCACGGTCTTGTAAAACCTTTATTCTGCTAGATGGAGGCGTCGTGTTACCCTTCTCATCAGTAAACGCTTCGGTCTCTAATTGATTTAACATTTCAGTACGTGGTTTGAGAGTAGTTGTGGAGGTCGAGGATTTTTAACAGAAATTAGTATTTAAATAAAATATAAAGCTATTCTCTGCTATTTCCTAGGTGTATTAGTACCTATATATTGTGTTGAAGGGTTGTGGTGGCATTTGAACATTAGAAACCTGTTTGAGTTGTGACGATGATGTCGCGGTCTCTAAGGTCTCTGCCATCTGATCAGATTTTATCGCCCTATAAAAGTAAGGCGGGTTACGTCTCATTGTTGCGCGCAATTGTATATGCCTTTTATCTACGCAGATGCGACTGACCGGATCCTGAATGAAGTCTGATCGCACAGGCGCAAGTTCATTCATACGAAAAGCCCTTACAATCATTCTATCCTATAGTCAGTGTGTGAGAGTACCTTCCGGGGTCTCACCCGCTACCTTAAATGTTATGCACCTCTGCACAGGTAAAGGGTAACGCTCAGTCCAGAGAAGCATCGATATTGGACGCATGGAGGGTGGTCACAAGGAAAAGGGAACAAAAGCGCTAATTATTTAATTGGTCATAAACAGACAATTGTATTAAACGTGACCCCAGCAGGTGTATTGTCCATCCCCATGCGCCAGATGTCCACGTAAATAAACAAACATCATTTATAAACAACCCCAAAAAAATGGCAGTTTTGTGAAGCGTCCGTCATGAAATTCAGCCGCGTTCATGGACATGTGACCATATGGAATGTAAACAGTAAACACCTATTGAGCCATTGTTACAGGGAACAATACTGTACCCAGCGACCCCGACCATCCTGCGTTACTGGGAGACGCTCCTGTCATCTGGAGAGGACTAAATCATTCCTGACAGATACATCTCTGAAGAGCAGTTAGGATTAATGTCTCCATTTAGTGCTTAATGAAGCGACAACGTGTAGGACCCCCAGGAGGGATGCAGTGATGCCGGTTTTACCCCCCAGGGGGGGTTTCTGGTGTTAACATCAGCTGGTGTCTTGAATAACACAGAGGAGAATTACCATTTGGATACACAACGTCCCATTAGCTGCACACAAACATCCCCGCCTCTTGTAATGGGATCCTTTTATGGAGGTCTGGTGCTTTGCATGGAGTGGACACCCTTTAGTCTGGAGCACACGACAATAATACATCCAATATACAGTTATTCCTGTGCGAGGGAGAGGAAGAGACGTGTTAGAACAGGAGAGGGAAGGCAAAGACTTCACAGAAAGGGTAGTAGATGCGTGGAATAGACTCCCGACAGAGGCGGTTTAGGCCAACACAACAGAGCAACGTCAACCAGCCTGGGATAGATAGAAGGGATCCTTACAAAGAGCTAAGAGTTTTAAAAAAGGTTAAAGAGATAAAAATAAAAAGCTGTGCAGAACAGATGGGCCGACGGGCTCTTATCTGCCGTCGCATTCCATGTTTCTAGATCACACGTGAAGAGATTTAGCGACGTGTTTGTGAAGTGGGAGATTGTAATACAGAGGGAGAGAGGGCAAACTCCGCAGATACAGAGAATGACCGCGTTCTAAGTGCCAGGACGCTGGCAGAGGGGACCGTGCAGCGGTAGGGCAGAGGCCGTGGGGGATAGAGAGGGCAGGATTAGGGGCCGGTATTTCAGCATGGGACCTATGTGACGCCACGACATCACATATAGCGAGTGAGAGTCATAGACTGCGGAGGGTCCCCCTGGGCATCGGCCCGCTGATGGGCATTGTGGAACACATCTCCAGGAGCTGGTATCAGTGGTAGGACATCGGTGTCACATCGGTGATAGAAACACATATCTCTCTCTTATCGCCAGTACCTGCTACTGGGGAGCATCTCCACCGGCCCCCTCCTCTCTCCGGGCCCAGGACAACAGTCCTGGCAGTTACCACCTGATGGCAGCCCTGATTGGAGGGCTGGTGGCGTCCAATAGGGAGCGGCAAGCTGTAGATGAGTTTGGCCCCCAAAGGGAGCGGCAAGCTGTAGATGAGTTTGGCCCCCAATCCTGCAAGAGCCTCTTACAGTAGTAGAGCCTATGCAAAGCGGGGGGAAGGGTCTACAAGAGGGGGCAAGTCATCCAGGCTCTGAGGCCACCAACAGTCCTGGGTCACAGAGGCCTCTGACAAAACCCGGAATGTGGGACCAGGTAAGGGATTCCATAGCATCATCACTGACCCCTCTATCTATATCCCTCCCGGGCCTCTCAAACCCGACAAGACGCCATCTAAACAAGAGTCAATCCAGCAGAAGAGTCCTAAGTTACCTGTCTAGTGCCTGAGACCCATGCATGGCTCTGAAAGAGGGACTGCCTGGCGGCACAGTAGTCAGCATTGTTGTTGGACAGCGATGGAAGCATCGGTTCCGATTCCCTGGGAACTTAGATTGTAAGCTCTAAGGGCCCGATTCAGTTGACTGCGATGCCTGGTCGTGGTGCTTTTTCCATGAATTTCTATTGCGGAGTTTGGCTCGCAGCGCGTAGAGGTGTAATAACGTATTAAAATCTGCGATATTTGCCTACCGTCATAGTCGCGAATAGGCGCATTTCGCGCGTATTTCCGTCTCCGCGGTCTATTGAATCGGGGTCAGGGATTGATGTGGGAATGCTGCTTCACACTTTGCATGATCCTGATTGGCCAGCAGAGTGAGGCATGCTGGGAGCAAGGTGACGACTTCATTAACACCTCAGCGATGGAGGTCTGGGGGATATGTCAGGGAAGAGGGATGTCGCATACGGAGCGCTCTCCGGGGGTCCCTGGGGCTCTCTGTGAAGCGTGCAGCTTTCATCCTCGGACAGCATAATAAAGTGCTAAACATCCCTGCGGGACCCTCAGCACGGGGAGAGAGGATCAGGCCGGCCCTGGCTTGCAGGTGGCTGTCCCAGGCAGTGGCTTCTCTCCATTAGTGCGGCCATCACTCTTCTCTGGAGACAGAGCCTCAGAATATTCTGTAATGAGTAGTTTTATAATATGTGCTATTAAAGAGTGCTGGAGAGGTGTCTGGGGAGACCTACTTCTCACCAGCGCTGATTAATATCCTGCGACGGGAGAGCGTCTATGTGATGGCGGCTGGGAGAGCGGAGCGTTCACCGGGACACGCGTCACATGACGACGCCATTCTCAGACTATTAATCCGTGAATATCGTATGGCCCGGCTCAGATTATTAGTGCCGCTTTCTTTGTTTACATCGTGAGTGTAGGGAGAGCGTCCGCCAGCGGACGTGACGTCTCTCTGCGCAATATTCTACTGCACGTGCTCAGAACTAAAGAACGCGCAGTCACGGCCGATACGGATCTGAGCGCAACGTGAGCGGCAGCGGCTTGTGTTCCGAGGGGCGTGTGGAGGGAGGAAAGATGCGAAGGGACGTATTCAATGTACAGTAAGGGGCGTGGCCAGAGCAAGTGCCCCCCCGATCCAGAGCCAATCACAGACGTAACAAAGGGCTGATTACATCACAACTTCTGGAGCAGCTTCCGGTCATCTCTAAGTCCAGGGGGGGCCGTCCATCACCTATTTCACCCCCTTCCGTTAGGATGTGACACGGACGCATCGCAAAGGGCCTGGAATCGCTGCTGATGTATTGTACAAGTGTCACATCGTTTCTAATATTAATATTAACGTTTTATTACAATTTTGAAATACGGTTTCTATGAATTATGACATTTACAATGCGGCAGAGGACCAGGCCATGCGGACTCTCCTGGAATATCTGGAACATTCCGGCCCCCCCTCATGCATTCTGTCCACACCGGGGCTTAAACACACCAGTCTTGTGATCACGTCCCATCAGCACAGTCCATGCTCTAATTCTCGGCTGCTTTTATGGATTTAGGAAGCTGGATCACCATGACAACACAGTCACATGGCACACATCGAGCAGAGAGCTTTAAAACAGTCCTCTGTGCTCTCTATGTATCGTCAACATAACCTCCTGCCCCTTCCGCTTGACCACTGCCTGTGGCCATGTAGCCGGTTACTGGGTCTGTGTATGACAGCCAGATTCTGTAAAGCTGTTAATGATTTGTAGAAGGTCAGCTAGAAAGAGGATTTTCTATTTAAAAAAATATATATATATTTTCTATTTTGTTTGAATACTGTAAAAGTTTATGGAACCTGGAAAGTCCTCTACTGGACATACTACCATATACAGCTGGTGTGAAGTGTGAGCTCTCCTGCCAAAATGACAAAACCCGACATATTTACATATTTGTTGTATTTATATTTCTAAAATTTAATTCACATATAAAAAATGAACTCGTTTAATAAAAACTCAACAACTTAAAAGCAACAAGCGGCGCGCAAACAATATATTCCATTACGGCAAATGCGTATCCCGCTGAGAAAGCTTTTATCGCGGAAAGACATTTATATATGTCCAAGTGGAAGTTAAATGGTTAAATTATTTATGCAAAATGCGCCCCCTCTGTAATACATACTGCAAGGCTCGTTTGCATGACGAATTCCCACTTAGGGTCGTGTGGAGGATACAACCTGCAGGGTTCACGCAAGGAAATATGAATATTTTAAACATGGCCGGGACGATGCTCTCAAACTGCTCGGTTACAAGCCAATAATGAATTGTTTTATGGCCCGGGATGGTGACATATTACATCAATTAATATTCTATCTGGTAAAATATTTCCTAAACGTTTCAAAGCCCAGCGAGGAAAGGCGGCGTTAAGGCTACCCGAGGAAATAAACGCAAGAGCACAGACAGCGATTAGTCAAGGTACACTATGCTTATTATAACAAATATGGCTTCATTCCATTAAATTCTTCCCAGCTAAAATAGGGAGGGGTGAGCTTCCCCCCCCCAAACTAATGGACAATATCTTTATGAAGTCACCAACTCCACATCAATTGTAACCCATCTTATTTATTTAGAGGAGATAGAACAAAGAGGGAACCGGGCCGAGGGTTAACGTTCAGAACCACCTGCTCGTCCGTCATGGAGAGACGGGAATTAAAATGTGGAGAATTTCTAAATGGTTCAATGTGTGGGGGCAATGACAAAAAAGGGACATTACCAGCGCTCGTCATTCATCTCCAGGTGAAAGGTAACGGGCTAATTTTTCTCTTAACAGTCCAAAAACAAGTCATGTTTTTATGTTGAGTGTAATCATTTGTAACAAGGGATCGGTCATCGAGGCTGATGTTTTGGCACCTTCTCTAGTTCTTGTCGTTCCTCTTGTTCTATCCGGCCTGCCCTCCACAATACTCTTCTTTATTCTCTTTTCTTGAGCCAAATTCCTCCTTATGACCTGGATTCACACTACCGGACGTATAAAAAAAAACAGTAAACTACGGACGTATATGCTATACGTCCGGTAGCGTAAATCCAGGCCTATAACGGTCTCTCCCACTTGAATGTAAGCTCTAAGGACAAGAGCCCTCTCCCCTGAATGTTGTGGTCTGTGCAGTACTTTTGTATTTGATATACTCTCTTATATATTATATATGTTATTTTGAATGTGCAAGGCTTCAGAACTGAGAACCACATAAACAGGTGATGGGTCACAGTAGAAAAATAACAGATATAACATTTTATAAAATATTATAAAACTATAGCTCAGGCCATGAAGGTGCTGAAGAACAAGAGACAGTGACGGGTCAGGGTAGGGTGGTGTAGATGGACAGGAGATGGTGATTGGTCAGAGTAGGGTGGTGTAGAAGGACAGGAGATGGTGATTGGTCAGAGTAGGGTGGTGTAGATGGACAGGAGATGGTGATTGGTCAGAGTAGGTTGGTATAGATGGACAGGAGATGGTGATTGATCAGAGTAGGGTGATGTAGAAGGACAGGAGGTGGTGATTGGTCAGAGTAGGGTGGTGTAAATGGACAGGAGATGGTGATAGGTCAGAGTAGGGTGGTGTAGAAGAACAAGAGATGGTGATGGGTCAGAGTAGGGAGATGTAGAAGGACAGGAGATGGTGATGGGTCAGAGTAGGGTGGTGTAGAAGGACAGGAGATTGTGATGGGTCAGAGTAGGGTGATGTAGAAGGACAGGAGATGGTGATGGGTCAGAGTAGGGTGATGTAGAAGGACAGGAGATGGTGATGGGTCAGAGTAGGGTGATGTAGAAGGACAGGAGATGGTGATGGGTCAGAGTAGGGTGATGTAGAAGGACAGGAGGTGGTGATTGGTCAGAGTAGGGTGGTGTAAATGGACAGGAGATGGTGATAGGTCAGAGTAGGGTGGTGTAGAAGAACAAGAGATGGTGATGGGTCAGAGTAGGGTGATGTAGAAGGACAGGAGATGGTGATGGGTCAGAGTAGGGTGATGTAGAAGGACAGGAGATGGTGATGGGTCAGAGTAGGGTGATGTAGAAGGACAGGAGATGGTGATGGGTCAGAGTAGGGTGATGTAGAAGGACAGGAGATGGTGATGGGTCAGAGTAGGGTGATGTAGAAGGACAGGAGATGGTGATGGGTCAGAGTAGGGTGATGTAGAAGGACAGGAGGTGGTGATTGGTCAGAGTAGGGTGGTGTAAATGGACAGGAGATGGTGATAGGTCAGAGTAGGGTGGTGTAGAAGAACAAGAGATGGTGATGGGTCAGAGTAGGGTGATGTAGAAGGACAGGAGATGGTGATGGGTCAGAAGATAGTGAAGGGTCAGAGTAGGGTGGTGTAAATGGACAGGAGATGGTGATAGGTCAGAGTAGGGTGTTGTAGAAGAACAAGAGATGGTGATGGGTCAGAGTAGGGTGGTGTAGAAGGAAAGGAGATGGTGATGGGTCAGAGTAGGGTGGTGTAGAAGAACGAGAGATAGTGAAGGGTCAGAGTAGGGTTGTGTAGAAGGACAAGAGATGGTGATGGGACAGAGTAGGGTGGTATAGAAGGAAAGGAGGTGGTGATGGGTCAGAGTAGGGTGGTATAGAAGGAAAGGAGGTGGTGATGGGTCAGAGTAGGGTGGTGTAGAAGAACGAGAGATAGTGAAGGGTCAGAGTAGGGTTGTGTAGAAGGACAAGAGATGGTGATGGGACAGAGTAGGGTGGTATAGAAGGAAAGGAGGTGGTAATGGTTCAGAGAACAGTGATGTAGATGTCCAGGAGATAGTGGTAGGCCAGAGTGGGTGTGGGTCCCCTGACCCTAACCCTCCCTCCCCTGCAGCCTGACCCTAACCCTCCCTCCTCTGCAGCCTGACCCTAAACCTCCCTCCTCTGCAGCCTGACCCTAACCCTCCCTACCCCGCACCCTGGAGAGGTGGCCCACCTTTTCTGCGGTATGGTGGTAGCAGCGCGGTGGAGGGATATCAGCGGCGGTGGCGGTATTTGCAAATTTCCATTTTTTTTCCAGAATGGGTGAGTATGCCGATCGATGTATAGGAGATAGGGTGCAGTGATTGTACAGGAGATAGTGATTGGTCAGAGTAGAATGGTGTAGATGTACTGGAGATAGTGATTGGTCAGAGTAGAATGGTGTAGATGTACAGGAGATAGTGATTGGTCAGAGTAGGTGCTATAATGATGGGTCAGGGCAGAGTATAAAACAGTATATTTGTAACACATAAACCCTGTACAGCGACATTAGTAATACAATGGATGGAGCCGTCCACAAAGTTATAAATAGGAAAACAAAATGTTTCGCCCACGATAACAACCTGCTCGGCTTGTGACTGATTTGCTTTTTGCTTCAACTTGATAAAGCTGAACACAAGAAATAACGACCTTTATTCAAACTAGATTCCAACACCAAGATCATCAACCTGTTTATCTCTGCGTTTTATATACACAGATTAAGCTGACGCTGCGGGCATTTTACACCCTCGTTACAGAACAATTAGGGTCGTATTCAGAGATCCGATTTCACGGCTAGTTCCGTGCGTATTTTCAGGATCCGTGCATGCGTAGTAACTTTATTAACATAGACTATACGTGCGGAAGTGCCTTACGGACGGACCTGTGAATCGCACGCTGGTACATACGGACGGATATGCGACGCTAAAATACGCACGAGAAAATTTAAATTAAAATGGGCGGGAGGGCAATTATATGAAGAAAAATGGGCGCGACTATCACAAATCGCATGTACGGAGGACACGCGCACGGGAATGCACTCAGAAAGTGATCTATGGCGGCGGAAGTCTCCCGACAGCACAGCCGAGAGAGGGGAGTGTTGTGCTTGTGAGGGGGTTTGGCCTGCGCCGGCCGCGCGATCTCTGAATACGTGCGTATAATTGCGATCTCTGAATTATGATGTGTCTAAGCAGCGATCCGTTCGTTGTAGTCTTTGCAGGAAGCGCGGCTGGTGGAAGATACAGAGAAGATAGGAAGATACGCTTATATTGGCCTAGCTCCTTGCTGTAGACGGCACATCTGGTGGCTGTGTCATCTCCCCCCTTGTTAATGACCTTGTAGAGATTAGCATGGCCTCACCCATATGCCCATAGATTATGTCTGATGGCAGCTGGAAGCCGGGAGTGTTATATGGGATGCTTTTCATTAGAAGAGCCTGACATTACACTGCCTTGGATGTCGTCAACTGCATAAAGTCGTGAATCGTCGCATGTCAGTGCCTCCAAATACAGAGTCTCTGGGATGTGATTTATCCACTGGGCCCCGTGGTCGGCTGATTGGTTTCTCTCGGCCCTTATTAAAGCGTTCAGTCGCTAAGTATCAGCGATAATGTTATGGTAGGTGACCTGAAGCCAATGTCACGGTCTTGTGCTCCGGGACGCAGAAGACACTAATTGTTTTCTCATCACACGGCGGAGTCTATAGCAACAGATGGTCTGCGTTATGGTATAAAGACACCGGGGATGATGGGGAGCAAGTACTGCACCGGTAACCGCGGTGTATCCGTCTGGAAACTGCACGGCCAAAAAGCCATGAACGCAACTACGCAAATGTTACGTATGACAAACTATGACTCGGGCAGAGAAGAGTGGGGAGACAGGGTTTTGTAATAAGGCTCAGACAGAAAGGATTAGGCGAAACGCATAGACACAAGACACAATATTATTCACCAACGCGCCAATCCCTACATCACAAGACACAATATTATTCACCAACACTCCAATCCCTACATCACAAGACACAATATTATTCAACACCCCAATCCCTACATCACAAGACACAATATTCACCAACACCCCAATCCCTACATCACAAGACACAATATTCACCAACACCCCAATCCCTACATCACAAGACACAATATTCACCAACACCCCAATCCCTACATCACAAGACACAATATTCACCAACACCCCAATCCCTACATCACAAGACACAATATTATTCACCAACGCGTCAATCCCTACATCACAAGACACAATATTCACCAACACCCCAATCCCTACATCACAAGACACAATATTCACCAACACCCCAATCCCTACATCACAAGACACAATATTCACCAACACCCCAATCCCTACATCACAAGACACAATATTCACCAACACCCCAATCCCTACATCACAAGACACAATATTCACCAACACCCCAATCCCTACATCACAAGACACAATATTCACCAACACCCCAATCCCTACATCACAAGACACAATATTATTCACCAACAC
>WWET01006535.1:34316-53674 GCA_011038615.1 Limnodynastes dumerilii
AAAAAAATTGGGAGCCCCAGGCTAAATTTTTTGAAAACCGCGCCCCCCCCCCCCCCAAACTTGCCTAATCCGATTACCGAGCTGGCTCGGTACTATCCCTCTCCTTGGGATAGTGACGATGATGCAAAACGTCATTATCGGATCTAGCTGGGTTTTGCCATTGCTCACACTTATCTCACTGGCCAGAGTTGTACATTTCCTATGTGTGTCTATCTTTACAAAGCATTTGCAGCAAGTAGACAGTAGTGTATCTTCTTGCAGCATTATTGTGTTGCCTGTTCAGAAGTATCCAAATGACTGAATAATTTACGTTGTTGTGCTCTGGAGCCAAATGGGTCTATTAGTGTTAGTCGGCTCCTGTTTTATAAACATCTGCTGTAATCCATCTAATAAATAAATGTTTACTCTGATTTCAGCCTCAGTCATTGTTGAAATACCCAAAGTTTGCTCTGAATTGTGGAAATAGATGAACAGATAAAGGTTTTCTGTGTAATGTTATCTATAAGTAATACTAGCAGGTCATGAAATAAAATGATAGAAAAAATCTGTAAAGCAGCGCAGTAGCTAAGATACAATATTAAACAACAGAATATTTAGGAATGTTTGTGATGGAACAATAACCAATGCTGGCATTAAATTAGTACAATTTAATAAAGTAATACATTTAAATCAATACAACATCAAATACACAAATAAATGTATGAAAAGCTTACTATAAAAAATAGACAATGAACGAATGGGGCCACAATATTCAGTTGGTAAATGCACCTAAAGACGTATAGGAAACAGATAGTAGTAAGGAGCATAAGGGTTAATAAGCTCAAAAGCATTAGACAAGACACACAAGGGAAAATTACCCATACATAGGGAAGATAATCAGTCCTTTTGATCCATGTCCCACATGCAATATAGTGCCTAACTTATCCGATCTGCCCCTAACCCGTCCCCCGTTTTTAGGTACCTTGCGGCACAGGGCTACCATAGGGATACCTTATCTTACCATGTGTAGTTTCCTTCTTAAGAAGAAGCTATGCACGGACAATGCCTCTCCCCGTGCTTCTTAAGTGTGAATCAAGTCCATTGGACCTGATCCAGACCTACGCTCGCAGGCGATCTAACGCTGATCGTAAGCGTAAAATCGCCATAAAAAAACGCACTGTGCATGTGCATAGTGACAACTTCCGGTTGTACCAAAGACCTTTTCGTAGCGGCGATTCGGGCGTCCGTATTGTTTGCGTATTTTTCGACGATGGGGTGTGTTTATAGTATGAAGTTAGTACGAGCACTGGAGTTAAGGAATGTAAGCGGGGGAGCCATTTAAATTGTACAGTATGGGCGTGCTTAGGCCACTATGAACAGCGCGTCACTACGAAAATACGTACGAACACATGGAAAACTTATGGTAGGGTTCGGCGGGCGTACTGAAAGGAAGGTAAGGGGAGTGTTGTGGGAGTGAAAGTTTTTAAGCTGGAGCGGTAATACGCTCCGCTCTCATGCGTAGGTCTGGATCAGGCCCATTGTGCATAAGTTGTGTAGCATTTTTTGAGCCATGTTGAGAGCCCTGTGAAAGCTATGAATCCAATCTTTAATCCAATGGACCCCTTCTTGTAGGTGATGAACCCTAGCCTTAGCCTAACTCTTACTCTTCTAACTTAGCCTTAGCCTAACTCTTAGCCTATGGACCACTTCTTGTAGCTTATTAACCTTAACCTAGTTGTGCAGCTCTGTTAAGGCTTTGAACTTCCAGACTTCCTTTTTTGCAACTTAAAGATCGCTACTCTTAGGGCCTCATTTACTAAAGTCGATGTTGGCAAAATCGCCCAGGCTTTTTTCACCATCGTTGTATTCAATAAAGCCAAAGTCCCGGGATTTTGGGCTTTTTAACAACCAACTCGACAAACATCGATCTACCCTCCCAGTCCCGTTTTTTGTAATGTATAACATAGAACACGGTTAATTCACTAAAGGTGATTTGAGGGCTGGAAAAAAAAGCAACACACACTTTAATAGAAAAACACATGTCAACATAGTTGATATGTGTTTATCACTAAGTAAAAACCACTAGCTGCATTTTTCTATCACTTATTCTGCCGACGCATATTCTACTATAACAAAAAGCATGGCCATGTGTTTGTGGCCATGCTAATCCTTATAGTAGTGTAAGCAGCAGCCTGATAAGTGATAGAATTCTTTAAGCAAATGTGTAATATGTCCCTAAAAACTGTACGAAATTATTCAAATAAACATTGCACTATTACATGACCTAACACAACATGTTAAACCCTTAATAAAATGTGTTAAAAATGTCCTGTGTAGTTCGAATAGAATGGTGGCCACAATATGTCCCCTAAAGTGTATTTAGCATTACAAATGTGTATAAAAATAATAAATAAATGTAGTGACTCACCGTTTAGTAGTTATCTGTCTTGGGATGACTTGCTTGGATTTTCAGCTTGTGAAGATCTTCTATTCGAACTACGCAGTAAGGGACATTTTTAACACATTTTATTCAGGGTTTAACATCTAGTGTTAGTGTTATGAGCCACCTGACTCCTGCTTCCTCTATTACTTACCTCCTGTCTGCCGTCTGCCACCAGGAGCTGGCAGCCGCAAGCACCTGCTCTCCGTCTTGTCGCCCCAGCACATGCCGCATGCGATATGTAAACAGAGACCACGTGGAGCGCCGTCGCGCTCCTGTCTCTGCAGCATCTGACAAGCACTCTCCTGGCCAGAGGAATCCAGCCAACTGCAATAGACCTTAGACAGCTCAGCCTATCAGTGGCTAGCTGTCTCTATATAACCCAGCCTGCACTTCAGTCTGTGCCGGTTATAGACTCTGTATTCAGTATCTGTGTCTGCTACTTTTCTCTCTCCTGCCTTGTGCATTGTTTTTCTGCTTTCTTGAGTGACCCAGTTTGATCTTGCCCTGATCCTTACGTGCCTGCCTGTTTGTATCTATTCCCATTCTCCCACCTTATTGTATTAACCCATTGTTGTTACTCCTTGCCTCTCCTGTGTGATTGTTTGTGTTGGCCCTTCGGGGTCCTGCTGGTTGTGTGAGTGAGAGTTAGCCCTAGTCTGTCTGTAAGTCCCATCTGTCTCGTCTCACCCTCTCTTGTCCATGGTCTCTGTTATTCGTTCATCATTGTTTGTTTCTGGTCGGTCCCTTCTGGTCCAGTCTCTATACTGCTCTCTACTCTCTCTTACTACTAACCTTCCTGGTTCCATCTTTGCTTCATACTTCTTCTCCCGGTTGTTGCCCTGGGGTCGGGACCTGTGGGTAAACTTGCAGCCCAGACTATCCTCACCTTTAGAGGCTCTAGTGAACACCAAGCCCCACTAGACTCCGCGCCCCGGCTAACAACAACTACCTCACTCTCACAGCCACCCTGGTACTCACCCAAGGTAATCCCAGCGTGCCGTTACTCTATCATCTCACTGCTACGGCCACCCTGGTACTTGTCTAAGGTAAGCCCAGCGTGCCGTAACAGTTAGGTCATGTAATAGTGCAATGTTTATTTGGGTAATTTCTTAAATTTTTTTGGGACACATAACAAATTTGCTTAGAGAATTCTATCACTTATCAGACTGCTGCTTACACTACTAAGGATTAGCATGGCCACAAACACATACATGCTGATTTTGAAATGGAGAATCACCGTGCTTTTCAATAGAAACATCGACGGCGATTCTACATCAATTCCAAAAATATGGGCATAATAAATGCCGCAATTTTTGGAAAAAAATTGCTGCAAAAACACAGCGATGATGATTGATGTAGAATTGCTGCAAATAATCGACTTTGGTAAATGAGGCTCTTAGTTTATAGACCCCTTTTTTAACCTATGTGCCCATTATTCTAGTCTATGACTAATTCATATAGAGGTGAACCTCTCCATGTACCCTATGAGCCTCTTCTTGTAGCCATGGAACACGTCTTCCAGTATTTAAATCCCTTCTGGTAGCCTATGGACCCTATTCCTATAGCCTATATACTCCAACTTGTGAAATTCAGAAACCAGCCTTTGGCCTAAACTGGATGAAGATAATACTGTGACCTGTGAGGTTGTCAAAATTGACTGAAAATTATTGTTATTGAGGTTAATAATAATATATGAACAAAAAAAAATTAGATTTTAGCATTTTGTAGCAAATTTTGCAAAAAAATTACAAAACCAAAACCAAAAACCAGTTTCGGCAAAACCAAAACACGGGGGTCAGTGAATGAGTTTGGGTCCCCGTTGCGAAAGGCCCTATTTCGATAGGGCCGTTTGCTCACAGCCATTTGTGAACTGACTGGGATATTGGTTGCTTACGCCTTGATGAGGCATAGCAATCGATCCCCGAAGCACCAAACATGGTGCTCCGAAAGGTAAGTAAGCTTCCCCCAACATACTCCCTAACCCTAAGTCACCCACCCACCAACCCTAACCCTAATTCTCTCTCCACCCACAACGTAGGTCAGCGGGCACTTCTGCACTTAGTCAGGTCAGTCCTGTAGGTCAGCGGGCACTTCTGCACTCAGTCAGGTCAGTCCTGTATGAAGCCGGGAAGTTGACCTTGTGCTGAGTCTTTTATACCCCGACAACAACTCCCTTCCTAGGTTATAATCATGTTTTAAGCAAGTTAATTGGTACTACTTATCTAACTCATTCCTCCATTCCACATATGCTCCCACCAAGCTACCTTATCGGCATGTTTTGGCCTTGAATGTCTGGTTCTACACAGCATTAATAACATATTTGCATAAAAGCACATTAAAAATGGAGAACAGCAGCCATCTTATGCTCTTATTCTCAACTCTGATGAACTGTCTGTTTGCGTAAGAATGTTTAGTGCCATTCATGTAGTTTTATTTAGATACTGATCACATGACTCTTTCATCCTACCTAATCTGTGCATTTGGCCTTCTATAAGCAGCTTACTATAGCATTTAAAGTTATACAAGAGTCTTCTTCAACTTATCTCTAGACTCTAGTCACTTGACTATAACCATACCTAATGGGGTCAAATAAACTGTAAATTCCCTCCTGTACAAGTGCACTAGAGGTCGCAGCAAGCCCAGGCTGCTATTAATTGCTTGTGCATGCTTGCATATGGGGAACCACAAGCACCATAACGGCCGGTCCAATATGCTAAATACAAAAGAAAAAGGGACGCACCAGATGTAGACATTGGTGGTAAAGTAAAAGGCCCAAAATTTAATATGCCATCAATGAATCTTCCAAAAATGTCTATGCCTGATGTTGATCTTAACCTAAAAGGTCCCAAGATAAAAGGTGATTTTGAATGTCCTGATATGGATGTTAAAGGACCCGAGGTTCACCTTGAAGCTCCAGATGTAGACATTGATGGTAACGTAAAAGGCTCAAAATTCAAAATGCCATCCATGAATTTTCCAAAAATGTCTATGCCAGATTTTGACATGAACATCAAAGGTCCCAAGGTTAAAGGAGATTTGAAAGGTGATGTTGATATTAAAGGACCCAAAGTAGAAGTACCAGATGTAGACATTGGTGGTAAAGTAAAAGGCCCAAAATTTAATATGCCATCAATGAATCTTCCAAAAATGTCTATGCCTGATGTTGATCTTAACCTAAAAGGTCCCAAGATAAAAGGTGATTTTGAATGTCCTGATATGGATGTTAAAGGACCCGAGGTTCACCTTGAAGCTCCAGATGTAGACATTGATGGTAACGTAAAAGGCCCAAAATTTAATATGCCATCAATGAATCTTCCAAAAATGTCTATGCCTGATGTTGATCTTAACCTAAAAGGTCCCAAGATAAAAGGTGATTTTGAATGTCCTGATATGGATGTTAAAGGACCCGAGGTTCACCTTGAAGCTCCAGATGTAGACATTGATGGTAACGTAAAAGGCCCAAAATTTAATATGCCATCAATGAATCTTCCAAAAATGTCTATGCCTGATGTTGATCTTAACCTAAAAGGTCCCAAGATAAAAGGTGATTTTGAATGTCCTGATATGGATGTTAAAGGACCCGAGGTTCACCTTGAAGCTCCAGATGTAGACATTGATGGTAACGTAAAAGGCCCAAAATTTAATATGCCATCAATGAATCTTCCAAAAATGTCTATGCCTGATGTTGATCTTAACCTAAAAGGTCCCAAGATAAAAGGTGATTTTGAATGTCCTGATATGGATGTTAAAGGACCAGAGGTTCACCTTGAAGCTCCAGATGTAGACATTGATGGTAACGTAAAAGGCCCAAAATTTAATATGCCATCAATGAATCTTCCAAAAATGTCAATGCCAGATATCGGTCTTAATCTGAAGGGTTCTAAACTTGAAGGAGGTTTGAAAAGTGCAGATGTTGATTTAAATGCACCAGAGTTAAATATTGATGGTCAAGGCACTGAAGGAAGACTTAAAATGCCCAAATTCAAACTTCCCAAATTCAATGTTTCTGGATCAAAAATAGATGACCTAAATGTTGAAGCTAACCTACCCAAAGGATCTTTGGATTTATCAGGTGCTAATGTAGACCTTAATTCTCCTAAAATTGATATTGAGGGCCCAGAAGGAAAGCTAAAAGGCCCCAATCTAAAAATGCCATCCATGAATATCAATTTACCAAAAGTATCTGTACCTGATGTTGACTTAAATCTTAAAGGTCCAAATATAGATATTGAATCACCAGAATTAAATATTGAAGGCCCAGATGTAAAAGCAAAAGGCCCAAAGTTCAGTATGCCAACAATGAATGTGAACTTGCCAAAAGTATCCATGCCGGATTTTAATCTAAAAGGGCCCAAAGTTAAAGGAGATGTAGGCTTTTCTGGACCAAATCTTGAAAAAGACCTTCATTTAAAAGCTCCACATTTGAAAGGGGATATTGACATTACTAGCCCAAAATTAGAAGGAAACCTTAAAAGCCCAGAAATTGACTTGTCAGCTGGGACTCCAGATATTAGTGTGAAAAGTCCAGGTGCAGACATTGAGGGCCCTGAGGTTAATTTGAAACTGCCTAAAGTTAAGAAGCCAAAATTTGGTTTTGGCTTGAAATCGCCTAAAGCAGATGTAAAAATGCCTTCAATTGATGTTGCCGTTCCAGATGTAGATTTTGATTCAGAAATCCCTGATATAAGTGTTGGAGGCAAGGGGAAAAAGGGGAAATTTAAAATGCCAAAAATTCACATGAGTGGCCCAAAAATAAAAGGCAAAAAAGGGGGTTTTGATGTAAGTGTGCCTGATGTAGATAGTGACATAAACCTGAATGCTCAAGATGTTGATGCAAGTATTTCCAGTGGAGATGCAGGATTAAGATCAGATATTGGCTTAAAGGCACCTAAAACCCGCAAACCACTCTTTGGAAAATTGTATTTCCCTGATGTGGAATTTGACATTAAATCTCCAAAAATAAAAGGAGAGCCTTCTCTTCAAGGTCTTAGCACAGATTTAAAGACTCCAGATTCAGATGTTGGTGGAGAAATAAAGATGCCAGAAGCTAATCTAACTTCTAGTGCTAGCATTGAAGGTCCTGATATAAAAGTTAAAAAGCCAAAGTTCAAATTGCCAACTTTTAATATGTCAGGGCCAAAGGTAGACATACCTGAGGCTGACCTTTCCTTCCATAAGGGAGATCTAAATTTATCTGGCACAGACATTGCAACAGACTTTGCAACTCCTGGCCTAGATGCAAACGTTGGCAACATACATTTTAACAGTAAAGTACCCAATGTTTCAATTGACACTTCAGTACCAGTGGTTTCTGTTCCAGATGTCAATTTGCATGGACCAAATGTTGATGGTAATAAAGTAGTTTCTGGAAGAATAGACTTAAATGCTCCTAATTTAGACATTTCTGGCACAGGCGGAAAAATAAAAACTCCAAATCTTAGTTTTGACTCTGAACTTAAAAGACCCCAGGTTGGTGTAAATCTCAAAGGTCCATCCATTAATATACCTAAAGTTGATATATCTAGTCCAAAGGTTACTGGCTCAGATATTGATATTAATTTAAAAAGACCTGAGTTTAAGGGTGATTTGGGAATTGATTTACCACAGGTGGAAGGTGGTTTAAATGTAACAGGTCAAGGGCCAAATTTAGCAATGAAAAAGGCTGAAATTGATCTAAGTGGAGGTGTAAATTTAAAAGGACACCCATCTGGTGGAGCAGGTGTGGATGGTTTGAGAATAGTAGGGCCAAAATTAGAGGGGGATCTAACTGGATCCAATGTAGCCGGAAAGTTGAATGTGCAAGGGATACAAGGAAATGTAGAAAGTTCTTCTGGTAAAATTACTTTTCCCAGACTTTTAATGCCTAAATTTACATCATCTGGACCCGAGCCATCTGGAAGAGAAGTAGGAGTTGATGTAGACTTTCCATCTACAGATGTTCAGTTGGTAAAATCTGGACACACTGGTGTAGAATTTGAAGAAAGTGATGTAAAAATAAAAAAGTCTAAAATAAAAATGCCCAAGTTCAATTTCAAATCCAAAAGTAAAGGTGATGCTAGTCTCCCAGATGCCTCAATTTCTGGTTCAAAGGGAGATCTTAAAAGCTCAAAAGCCAGTTTAGGCTCAGCTGAAGGAGGTGTGGGGTCAGTTAACTTAGAGGTGGAAAAACCTGCAAAGTATGAGTTTTCCTTATTTACTAGTAAAAAGCCAAGACATCGATCTTCCTCTCTCAGTGAAGAGAAAGATGAATCTACACACTCCTCTCCAGGTGGCACACTAGAGGCAGATGCTTCATTGTCTGGAGAAGGGGGTAAAAAAAAAGGAAAGCATTCTAAAATTAAATTTGGGACTTTTGGTGGCTTAGGTTCTAAATCCAAGGGTTCTTATGAGGTTACATTAAGTGATGATGAAAACGTCCAAGAGAGTGGGGCATCTCTTTCCTCACATAAGTCCAGGGTCTCTTCTTCCTCAAGCAATGATAGTGCAACTAAGACAGGTGTCCAACTGCCTAAGGTAGAACTAACTGTTGCCAAAAAGAAAGAATGAATTCCCTTCCCTCAGCCCTATATGTATATAAATATATATATCTGTGTGTTTGTACATACATTTTGAAGCCTTTATATAATTCTAACTGTCTGGAATGAAAGTAGAAATACAAAAGAAAGGTAATAAAGAAAAAAAAAATGATAGAAAAAAAACAACTAGATCCTCTGTTAGCTATTAAATTCCATGCACAAATTAAAACTTTCACAACCTGAGGTATTTTACTCCAAATGCTGGAAGCGACTGTTTTAATGATCTGTTTTTGATATAACAATTTGTACATGGAAATATATTTTTCCATATTTTTTTAACTTGCTTTTACAGTTTATATTTTTCTTTTGTGGGGCTTTACAGAAAGTAAAAACAGATTTAATAAAAGCACTGTAAATTGTATTGAACCAGCCAGATGACAAAAATTCAGGATGATCTTAGAAGTCTTAATCAGATGGTAACAAACATGTAATGTATTAATGAAGTCTTTTATTATTAATATGGCATGTTTTTTTTTATTTTTTATTCCAGTTTATTTACTTGCAGATTGTTCAGAAATAGTGATGTTTTCTGCAACATTCATTACATTTTATGGCCACAAAGTGAGAATGATACAAAAATTGTGATAAAACTGACTATATTTCAAGTGAAGGACAGCTGTAGAAGTCCTGTTACTGCATTGCATTATCAATATATTTGTGCAACATGTTTTTATATATTTTTTTCTTTAAAAATGTCCTCCTTGATATATGGTCATTTTCATAAATCAAACTGATAACTAGTCACTCACAAATGGTAAAAATTTGTTTGGAAATTTATATTGTCAGGTTTAAATAATGTAATATACAAAAGATGTAGATGGGCAGGTCAAGGTGTTATTTAAATTTTATACTGAACCAATCCTTTTTTTTTTTTTTTTCTTTAACCCTGTTTTTAACATCTGATGGTTCAATGCTTCTTTTTTTTGTACTATAAGACTTTTCTTCAATTGTTATTCATAAACTGCTGCTTGTACTTGCATTTGTTGGACTTAAACAAGATTTGCTTTTATTTCTAATAAAAATAAATAAAAACAAGATTTAAATAAACAGTTTTAACTGTTTAAATCTGTAAACATTTAATTCAGAAATGCTTTATGGTGGATTGTTAAAAACAAATAAAGCTTCTAACCTTTATAATACCGATTGTGTTTGTAATTTATTACATGCATACATACATTTTCCCATGTTGTCCCACAACCTATTTACAGACCCTAATCTGAGGGTGCAAATTAATATTTACTTTTTTGCACGCAAATATTTAACTTTTGCTTATAGCACAAAATACTGATTAGATTTTTATTTTAATCTGCAATTTAAACTTGTGCTAGAAAACATCACCTCTTAAATTGCAGAACTGTAATCACGTTTTAAATTTGCCCCTTTCCCCCTGCAAATTGGTTTACACATTTGCACCTGTTTATGTTTCTACTCCTATTTCTGGATCAGCCCCTTAGATTATAAAATGACATAACCTTTGCATTGTGACGAATAGAAATATGGTTTCAGATACTATACTGTACATACTATACTATTGGAAATGTCCATTCAGAATAAATGGATTGAAGTTTTCAGTTTAGCTAGAAAGGTTTCCAAAAAAACCCCACAATAACTTGTGTTCTTAATGCTTATGTTATTTCAACATTATTTCAGTCCGAGCCAACAACAGGTATATGGCTACCAACCTTGGCAGTAACACAACAGTCGAAAGAAAGAACAACCTGGAAGAGTTAATACAGGGCCGGTCCTCTTAGCCCACTTATTAAAAAATTAAAACTAAAGAAAAAATGGCACACACGTATTTGTACAAATTTGTACAAATGTTCCCAATAATCATAACCATGATTGCATTGTTAGCCATTAATAAAGATAAATGACTGATTGCCCAAACAAAAGATTAAAGATTTAAAATATTTACTAATTAATCTGCAAACAGACCAGCCTTTACATTGCATCAATCCTGATTGCTCTCTGGATCAAACCACAGAGTGCAAGGTTTTATAGTTTTGTGACATAGTGATAGGTGTGAACATAAGAACAATAGATCTGTAAAGACATTGTTTCATTTAAAGATGACTAAATGTGATAGGCTGTAGAGAACTTGGTGAAATGACCAACTGAGTGTGATGATTTCACCATAAAGAAATCTACGTATATATCTTTAATATCCTTAGAAAGGCGGATGGCTATGACATATATGTTACCCGAAAGAAGAATATTGTCCTCATTGGTATTATCCAGTGTCTGAGTTCTTTAAAAAGTAAAGTTCATAACTGTAAAAAGACTATGGGCAACCAATAAGATTCTAGGAAAAAAAGTACTTGTCAGCGCTAGGTTAAACAAAACAATCAGAATACAGTTCTTAATAAAAATAGAAAAATTTATTTGATAAGGTCAATACCTCAAAAGGCGTTGTGAGCATAAAATGCATTAAAAATGTAAACTGGTTATAGCAAAGACAATTCAACAAGTAATTAACTTAATTAAAGCAATATATAGACTGACATTTGCAATGCTGGGTGTGAGCACTAAATACTTAGAAGCACTAAATCCAATGTTTTAGATGGAAATGAGTTGGCATATGCAGAAAGAGAATCTCCTCTTATGGTTTCAAGATGAAGAAATTGGCTATGAAACTGATAGAGAATTGTTTGTGCAAACGTTAACCGATCCCAGGACAGGTATAGAGGTTAAAGTGGCTAACCTGGATGGTGAATCAAGCAGGAGTCAGTAGAACATGGAAATAGCAGCCATAAATTGAATTGTCAGTATTCCACTGAATCGGCAAACAAGTGGTTAAGGGCTGGACAGCAGTGTGTTAGCTTACCACAAGTTCTCTGTAGAGCAAAATAAAGTCAATGGAAATGCAGAATAGTATAGTTACCACCAGACCCTTGTGGATATGCAGCAGGTATAAGGTGTTGAGACCAGGGAGCTGGAGCACTTGTCAAATCCAGGAGGGGGTGCAGAAATCTAAAATATAAAGAAGCTGCGTCTCAGCTGCAGTTTCCACGTTGGATGGAACGGTGGATTAGTGCAACTTGTGTCCACTATTCAGCTGCAATAAGATTCTAGCTCTCACTTTGCTATTACAATCTAGAGAATGTCATCTAGAATCTGATTGCTTTGGGCAACATCTCCACTTTTCCAAACCTGTAGCTTAGTAAATCTTACCATATACCTTATATTTAATCATTATAAGTTGAAAACCCAAACAACACAAGTATAAACTTTAGATTAGTAAAAAATTATTATTAGACAATCCAGACATAATATATATTCCAGACCATAGCCATAATATTGTTTCTTAAAATAATAGTGTGTTCAAAATATTATATCTTACTAAGAGCTAAACTTTAATATTAGAATATGTGTATGATTATTGTAGATAGATCAGTAATTATCAATAATGAGACCCACCTCTTTTTGGCAGCCGAGATTCATAAATATATTTATTATAAATACCAATTTTTACATTGTGTAGTTCAAGGAATGGACATATGATAAGACTTATGGCTAATTTGTTGTGGTATATGGCATGGTCTGTTCTGTCATTTACTCATAGAAAAACATAACACAAGTAAATTCCCATTTCCTCATTATTTCTTTGGCTATCTTTTTGACTGTGCCCCCACATCCTACATGTAGATGGAATGTTGTTAAATTAAAATCACATCTGGAAATTATCTTTAACTGAGAATATGCCATCAACATTGATTCAGTCTGACTTCTGTAGACTTCAGTTATAATATTTGGTACAAACAATATTCATTGATTATGAACTTAAATACAAATACCATTTTGTCTGTATTTTAACTTTGACACCATGGGGCAGATCAAGACCTAACTGCTTGTTACGTTACATCACGTAGCGTATTTACGCTAGCGTATTTTTCCCCTCACTTGTACACACTTTGGCCGTTTTACGCTTCCCAAACCCTTCCTTAACTTTTCAAAGTCGTAAGTACTGATGTACGTAATGGATTCACGTACGTAACGACCTTAACTGGCCCATACTGTACGATCTTAATGCCTCCCTCCGCCTCCAAAGCATATTTCCAGGTGCCGTATGGATGACCCGCCCCTTCGTTCGTAGTTAAGCTTATGGTACGTATGTTCAGATTTGGTGTAACCTGTCGCGCGCATGCGAAGTACATACAAATTGCAGGTAATACGTCAGTGACTAGCGTTAAATCACTAGCGTACTTAGGTCTGGATCTCCCCCCAAGTGCAGGACTAGAACACAGAAATACAATTAGCAACATTTTTAAACCCAATAAATCTAAGATATTATGAATTAGAATTAAACACATCCTGCATTTTTTTAAATCCCACACAAATAATGGGGGGTTTACGAGGGGTGTGGGTTTTCAGTTCTAACAGGCTTTTTTGGAAAGGGCCATTTTCTCCCAGGCATTTCAGAAGCGCCTTGGAAATCGATTCATTCTGCCTCGCCAAGGCAAAGCAATCGATGTTACCCAGTACGAACAGGCAGCGGTGAATGGTAAGTATGAATCTAACCCCAACCTGTTTCCTAATCCTTACCTAAACCTTCCCTTACATTACTCTAACCCTAACCCTCCTTCCCGCAGCCTTACCCTAACACTCCCCTCCCCACAGCCTGACCCTATCCTTTACTTCCCCGTAGCCTGACATTAAGACTCCTATACCCACAGCCTGTCCCTAAGACACCCCTCCCCACAGTCTAACCCTAAAACTTCCCACCCCACAGCCTAACCTTAAGACTACTCTCCCAGTGGCAAACACAGGATTTTGGAAGGGGGGGTTCCAATATGTTTAATACATGTGGGGTACATTAGCATGCCTCCCAAAATTTTGGACCCCAAAACTGGGATAAATAAGCTCCGCCCCCATCCCGCCCCAAGCTCTGCTTCCGTTCTGCCCCCACTGTCATACGGCACGGGGCAAAAATTCTAAATAGTCATTTAAAAAACTTGCCTCCAGTGTAGCTCACGTATTGGGACAAACTGGAAGGCGGTCTGGACAGCAGGACAGTCAAGCGAACATCGGGACAGTTGTGAGATATGTATTAGGGGTCTGGACACATATGCTAACCCCAGACCCACAATATATCCCGCATAAAACTAAAATTACCCTGTGAGTGTGTGTATGATAGGGAATTAGACTGTTATGCGGCAGAGGTTGATGTGAAGGTAAAGTAAAATGACAATACTGATAATATGGTCGTACTATCTGACTGCCAAAACATGTAAGACGTCCATTAATGTCCTCTGTGAAAGCAGAAAGTTTATATTGTAGATTGGAAAATAATAAAAATGTTACCTTTAGGAATTGCATTAGTTATTGGCTGTAACAAGTCCTGTTTTTGATATTTTTGATAGGTGATTTATAAGTTACTTCTTTCACACATTATAATAGTAGTTTTGTTTTGACAATACTCATCTAATAGCAATAGTAGAGCATATTACACAATGAATCAGAACTTGTGTCTGTGCATAAGCACTATTGAATTTGTTGTGACCCATTCACCATCCCCCACCTGCTTCCCTATTGCAGCACAGGCCATTACCACCTTCCTCTATATCAGTCTGCCCTGCATAGCTGTGAAGCCACACCCATGTGGTGCCCATAAAGCCACACCCCATTTTAAAATGTTCTAATTTGGGGCTTTTTTTTTTTATTTCAATGTGGGGGGTTTCTGGCAACCATAAACCCAGTGGGTTCAATACTGCCTCCCCCCAGCCTGATCCTAAAACTCCCCTCACCGTAGTCTAACCCTAAGACTTCCTTCCCCATAGCCTGGCCCAAGTACTCACCTGTGGTCCATGCTTGGCAGCAGTGATGAATTCTGAATGAAGTATGCCAAACAGCATGCTTACCCATTCATTTGGGCAACGGTAGTATTTTCTAAATAGAGGCAAACGAAAATGAGCTTTCAGCTGCCTGTATTTCTAAATTACTGTTATTGGAACAGAGACTGACACCGGTTTAAGTGTGATCCAAATGTCATTGCAACTGGAGCTCTGGATTGGTATGCAAGTACAGCTGGTTGGGTATGGATACATAGAGACCAAGCACAATGCAGATAATGTCAAAGAGATCCAAATGCAAGTAAGGGAAGTTCACTGTTTAATGAAAACAGTGGTTATGCTTCATGCAACCAATATGCAGCATAATGTTTAGGCCCCATTCCCATAATCTTAGCGTCATGTTCAGAAGGCTAATGCAATGGTCCGATATAGGCTGTGGTGTGTCATTAGACATGCACTGTGACTGGTGCAAATATCTAGACATAAACTGGGGTATTTAAGTCAGCGTTTGAGTCTTTGTTGCGGCTCCCTTGTATGACCACGTCCTTACTGTATATTGATTATATTCATTCACCCTTTACTTTCCATAAAATGCTGCTCCAAACACCAATCTAATTGGGAATATAAAGATTAGCATTATTGCATTATTTTATAAGGTATTTAACCACAGCAATATGAATGGTCTTATTTTGACAAGATGCCCGTTCTGTTTAGGGTTAGACTACAGGACAGGAAGGGTTATGGTTAGGTGCCGGAGAGGGGAGCATTGAGGCTAAAAAACAGAGAAGTCACCACTGATCAAAAGACCTAAAAAAAAGTAGCCGCTACATTTGATATCGGTTGCAGTCTCCGGCCCGATTACCCGCTTTATGAAATAGACAGCCAATAGTTACTGGGTGGGTGAGTGTGCTGATCGGCATACTCGCCCATTCATTTTCGCAGACCCACCAGATGACAACTACAGAGAGGTGAGTAACCTCTCCGGGATATTTTAGTATTAGGGGGGGTTAGGACCATAGAAGGGAGTATTAGGGTCAGGCTAGGGAGAAGGGAGAGTTAGGATCAGGCTGCGGGGAAGAGAGGGTTAGGGTAATGGAAGGGGAGGGTTAGGGTAAGAATTAGAGGAAGGGTTGGGGTTAGTTAAGCCACTCACCTTTTCTATGCCTCTTCGAGGTAGATGCAATCGATATCCCAGTTGGAAACTGGCTGGGTGAAAACGGCCCTATCGAAATAGGGCTGTTCTTTGCGGGGACCCACACCCATTTGATATGGACCTGAATCCAAACTTTTATAGCAACGATGTAGCAGCTGTGAGACATAAAATCTGTCTTCATAGAAATACAATAAGATCCAAGTGTTTTGGAAAGTGTCATATTATGGCTTCATATGGAGCACTAGAATCACAGCAAATCGCTACATGGAGGTGTTAAACTCCAATCACCGCTTGTATAATGTGAGAGGCAACATTTGCACCCCGATTTTTATAAATCTAGATTCTTCAAATTTGGATTGAGCTGATAAGAAATTCCACATTAAACCTCATGTATTTCTGCTCACTCTCCAGATGTTACGTGCGTTTGCGCACATAAGTCTTATTGTATGGAACTTAGTTCCGTGCGATGGGATTTCAGAAGAAAGGGACTCGGCTGATTTGTTCGTAGTGCATAAGTCACACGACGACGCATGAGAGAGGGGAGTGACGGGGGAGTGTTCATTTCCCTCTTCTGTGCACACTGATAGACTTGTGCACGAATTGGAAGCGTAGGGGGGGGTCTAGATCAGGTTCTTAGATCTTTTTTACGTGCCTCAAGTCTTCATGTTGCCTGCACTGCACTTCAGACAGATAGGGACTGATTCAGAGATTGGCAGTAATGGTAAAAAAGGTGCAAGTGTACAGCTCTGCTAAACCATTTTTCAAAGTAAGGGGTGTTAATTAATTTTAAATCTTGCATGCAGGAAAAATACTGTTTTATGTTTATTCTATAAAATAGAGCTGAGCTAAGAAACTTTACCTCTTAATTCTAATTCGGGTTTCACAATTTAAATTTGCCTCCCCGTTGCAATTCAACATGGTATTGCTCAGGTCTACACTTACACCTAAAAATAGGTATAAGTGCAACTCTGAACCAGCCCCTCTGTCTGATTATAGGGAGAGCACTCCTCCAATTCATACTCGTTTAACATTATATTAGCTTAATTCTAATTGAATCCAGTTCGTACCTATATTATACTTACATCCCGTGGTCGAAGTGGATATTTAAAAGTGGCGGTATGGACATTTAGAAGTGGCGGTATGAACAGTTAGAAGTGGCGGTATGAACAGTTAGAAGTGGCGGTATGAACAGTTAGAAGTGGGGGTATGGACAGTTAGAAGTGGCGGTATGGACATTTAGAAGTGGCAGTATGAAAATATAGAAATAATAAAAATGAATGGAGATTTATAGCTTTTTTATTAAATCCATGGGAGAAGTGATGGTATAGCATACCCCTGTATACCCCCTTAGTTCGAGCCCTGCTCACAACCCTAAATTCTGAATTAAGAAACTTTCACCTATTGCACTCCCACCCCCCACTCCCCTGTTCAAACTAAGTTAACCCCCTCTCCCCAGTTCACACTAAATAAACCTGTCATGTTTAGAGGTTTCTGTTTAATCCAGGAGTCAGAGGCACTTGGGTAAGTGAATCAGGTTTATTAAGACTAATAAAACACAGGGAAATAATAGTCCTTAAATGGCAACAGTCTGTGAACAGTAGTAGCAGTCTAGTACCTGTGGCTTGCAGACACAAGGACATACAGAGACAAGCTGAAACTGGTAGTAGCAAACACTGGGAGACAGACTGGGACCTGTAATAGAGCAGTCAGAGGACTCATGGAAACAAGCTGCAACTTGTAGTAGCAAACATTGGGAGACGGGCTGGTTCCTGTGGTAGAGCAGTCAGAGGACTCATGGAAGCAAACTGAGACTTGTAGTAGCAAACACTGAGAGACAATCTGGTACCTGTGGTAGAGTGAGTCCTGAGAAGCACACAGAGTTGCAGAAGTAGACATGGGCCTGGATTCAGAGTTTGGGAGTAAGGGTAAAACAGGTTCAAGTGTACAGCTTGGCTAAACCATTTTGCAAAGTAAGGCGTGCTAATTAATCTTAAATATTTTACATGCAGGGAAAATACATTACTTTGCACACATAACTCAAATACTGCATATCTTTAAGTTTAATTTATGAAACAGATTTGAGCTAAGAAATTTTACCTCTTAAATTTAATTTTGCTTTCACATTTCAAATTTGCCTCCCTTGCAGATCAACATCGTATTGCTCAGGTCTACACTTGCACCCAAAAAAAAGGTTCAAGTGCAGCTCTGAATCAGCCCCATCATGTCCTAGGAACAGCATGCACCAAGAACCTAGAATTGGACAACAATAAACCAGCCATGAGTGTTGGGAAAGGGTTCATTTAAATAGACAGGTGCAATGCATGAGGAATAATAAGAAGCAGACACCTGACCTAAGGATGGCATTATTTCATACTTGATTAAACCCCCATTCCCAATTAACTCCATAATTAACTCACCTCCTCCTGATAACACTAAATAAACACACCAACTTCCAGTTAAATTTAATTTTACTCCTTTCTCCTTGTTTATATTAAATTAACTCCACATCCATCTGACAGTTAACATTAGGTTAACCCTATTAAGTCATACTTATTTAACTACACTTAATTAACTCCTTACACTACTTCACACTAAACTAACCCCCAACCCAGTTAATATACACCTCTCTTTACTCTCTTAACTTTCGGCAATCTTGCCCCCTCCTTTATTCTTCTTCCTCTGAGGTCCGACCATCAGCTGCAGCAGTACACAGCACACTCCTCTTCCTACCTCCCTCCTTCTCTCTTATTCCTTTGAGCAGCAGGACCCAGCTCATGGTCAAAGACCATAATTCAATTCAATTCCAGGGTATAAGACCATCAAAATTTGAATAAAATAAATAGACAGTGGGCCTGGGCCCCAGAATTTAGTAACTACCCCAGCACCCCTGTATATACACAGTAAATATTACAATTCATTACTGAGGAAATGCATGTTTCTTGACAAAAGGCCATCTTAGGAAAGCTGAAACTTTATATATTGCATCTGCTACACATGTCTTATAAGCTTTTATTAGATGTAGCCCTACTTCTGAATATCTTCTTTTCTTTTTTGTAGCACCTGCACAATCAAACCGAGTGGGACAGATTTACTAAGCTGCAGGTTTGGAAAAGGGGAGATGTTGCTTATAGCAACCAATCAGATTTTAGCTCTCATTTTTCTATTACATACTAGAGAATGTCAGCTAGAATCTGATTGGTTGCTAGGGGTGACGTCTCCACTTTTCCAAACCTGGAGTTTAGTAAATCTGGCCCTGTAGCTCATGCCTCCGGGAGTAAACCATGAACACCAATGAACATACATTGCACTCTAAGTAGAATCATGAGCAGTACAAGACAGAGGACCGGATTCAGAGTTACGAGCATGTGCGCTGCGGAATCGCACATGCTCATTTGAATACGTGCTATTCAAGGATGCAC
>WWET01006536.1:34109-45786 GCA_011038615.1 Limnodynastes dumerilii
GAGTAAAGTAAATTGTATTCTTTGCATGCAAGAATACATCTTTGAATTGCTTACTGAAAACAGATACTGACCAGCTTTACTATTACACTGCTATTTAGACTTGGGCTGGGAAATATACCTCTCAACACTAGTACTGTTTGCAACAGATAAAATATGACACCCCCTGCAATCAACATGGTTTAGACCAGGAGTGACTTTAAGTTCTTATTTTAAGAAGCTTCTTAAGTGTGAATCAGGTCCATAATTAGTTAGGGAAACTTTATTTTTTACATGCATACTTTATGTAATGGGTTAATGTATGTTTGGTGCTTACTGTATTTTTTGTTTACATACACTACATGCAGCTCGGCATGGTTAGCAGCCTTACCGTGCTAACACTGATAGAACTACAAGGCTAAGCAATCCTGAGCCTTGTAGTTCTATCAGCACAGCATGGCTAAGGCTTTCAGCCATGCAGCACTTAGCTTTTTTTCTAACTCACGCGACTTGCTGCGATTTCTTAAAGGGCTAATAGAAAACCACCGCGATTTAGCCTTTTTACAAATCGCGCAAGATTGGCCAAATCGCGGCCAAATCGTTTGCTAATGAATCCGATGATTTCGGAAAAAAAAATTGCGGCTATATCGCTGCGATGTGCTGCGATTTCAAATCGCAGCTAAAAATCGAGCTTAATGAATGAGGCCCTATGATTGCTGAAAAGGGAACTTGTCTACTGTCTTGTTAGTATTTGTTTTTTTGGACACTTTTCAAGATAAGTCATTGTTTGTTTCATTTTTATCTTATAGGTCCTGGATGATCCAGCTGAAGATAATCTTTATATGGGTAAGAAAGTTTTGTTTTTAAGGCAATAAATAAAAAAAATATATATTCTGAATTACTATATGTAGTTTATAATATACGTAACTGTTATATATTGGCTATAGATACTTCTCAATGATAAAAATAATGATCGAATAAAATGTAACATACCCACCCAACACAATCTAACCATTGGTTATAATCATATCTTCATTGTTTTGGATGCTGTGCAATCTACAGAAATACATTATATAGCCAATACTTTTTTATTATCATAATTTTAGTTTGATTATTTGGTTATTAAACTATACATTCTTAACATATTGACTTGATCTGATTATAATTCAGTTGCTTTTCATTAACAAATATTATAATATATTACAGCACACACAGTTCTTTGTCATAAACAACTAGTACTATCAAACACAGCAGAGATGGCACACTGTACTTGCACATTACCTTTTCTTACAGCACTTTCTGTTTCCAGATAGTCAGCATTATACCACCATCAACAACAAAACAAACACTAGATACATTACCAAAATGCGGGAAAAGGCTCCATAAATTGTACACTAATGTGTTTACGAGAATGAAATGTGATGTTTTGGTACAGCTAGTGCCTTCATCAGATAAGTTTAAAGACAACAGAGGACATATGATAAGGTCACATGAACACTGTATTGCCACATCTGATAGTCTAAAGCATTCAGAGCAGACACATAAAAACTTTCCTAGCAGACGCAAATCATATTTTATATTGGTTCTGAATTTTATATTTTAAGTGCCTAGACCAATATGAAATGAGGTTAAATACCAATTTTCAATGGCTGTAGCATACCTCCCAACATTTTAGAATTGTAAAGAGGGACAAATTTTCACAGCCTGGTAGAAGGAGTATGTCTTGTACCACCCAGTGGGCGTGTCTGGGGAAGTGGGTGTGTCTGGCATGCCCAGATAGCAGGTCTAGTGCATGCCTCTTTTAATAATTTAGCCATCCATATGTCTGCCCCTTATTATTTGTCCATTCTCCATATGTCGGCCCCTGTTTATACATCCAAGCTCCAAATCTGCCCCTTTATTATTTGTCCAGCATCCATGACTACCCCTTTATTATTTGTCCAGCCTCGATATCTACCCCTTATTATTATGTCCAGCTTCCATGTCTGCCCCTTATTATTATGGCCAGCCTCCATGTATGCTCCGTACTATGACCAGCCTCCATGTCTGCCCCTTATTATGGCCAGCCTCCATGTCTGCATCTTTTTATATGTCCAGCCTCCATATGTCTGCCCCTGTTTATATGTCCAGCCTCCATATGTCTGCCCCTGTTTATATGTCCAGCCTCCATATGTCCGCCCCTTATTATATGTCCAGCCTGCAGCATGTCTGCTCCTTATTATTATTGCCAGCCTCCATGTCTGTCCCCTATTGCCAGAGCCAGCCTCCATCTGCCCCCTATTGCCAGTGCCAGCCTCCATCTCTGCCCCCAAATGCCAGTGCCAGCCTCCATCTGCCCACTTATTGGAAGCCTCCAATAAGTCATCAGATAAGTTTAAAGACAACTGCCCCCAAATGCCAGTGCCAGCCTCCATCTGCCCACTTATTGGAAGCCTCCATCTGCCCCCTTAATGCCAGCCTCATTTGCCCTCTCAATGCCAGCCTCATCTGCCCACTTAATGCCAGCCTCATCTGCCCCCTTAATGTAAGCCTCATCTGCCCCCTTAATGTCAGCCACCATTTGCTCCCTTATTACCAGCCTCCATCTTAAGGACAGTGCCAGCTTTCATGTCTGACCAGTTATTTTCTTATTTACCTGTGATGTCTTCTGCCTTCCTTCGCGGCACTCCCACAGTGAGCCTCTCCCTCTTTCTCTGGGCGGCGTCTGTTCTGCGGTCACGTGACCGCTGGTAATACAGGGCTCCTACAGGAACCCTGTAGGACCAAATCCCTTTTCTTGAATGGCAGTGATTGTATACTGTCATTCAGTAAGAGTTTTGGTCCTACAGGGCTCCTGGAGGAGCCCTGTATTACCTGCTGAGTGCTGTAAAAAGCCCAGCCGCATATACAGCGCGGCAGGGCTTTAAAAAAAAAAACAACAACAACTTTGTCTCGAAAGTCTGATCTCTCAGGACAAGTTGTGAGGCGGGCGGGACAGAGGGACAGTCCCGCTCAAATCGGGACACTTGGGAGGTATGCTGTAGCTGTAACCTTATGAAGCTTATTAGTATGATTTTTCTTTTTGGTGTTATTAAACCACAGAGAGCTATATTCATGAAATACATATTTTTCATTTACAATGTAGGTGCAGAAGTTTAAATATAACAAATACACAGTAAACAAACTGTACATTTGTAGCAATTGTAAATGTAACCATAGTACCACAGGCACTCACGCAGTAATAGTCCTTGAAGTCTGAAAAACATAGGCTGTACTACATGAGTTGCATAACGTTTTAAAAGAATCACTAAACATTGGGTATAACCTTTAAAAATGGATTTGCAGTGAACATAATATTTACATAGTTTCTACAGTAAAATGTACCAAGGCGCAGTGCACTAGGAATTCATAACATCATGATTTATCAAATTCCTGTGTTTATGTTTTTGTCTTCTAAATTATGTATATTTGCCTTGCACCATCAATAAAATAGAAAGTGGGTAGATTGATGGGCCTAGATAAGGTACATAAATAATTATGGGCCTGATTTAGACTTAAATAAGTACGCGCTGATTCGTAAAAGTACGCACCTAAGTGGCAAGTTCACTCCCATGATACTCCCTCATTCTTACAGATTTTTGTGGACTTCCACCACCATAGGCCTACCATATCTTCCCGTGTGTATGTTTGTGCAGAGTTTTCTAAAGCAAGAACGGAAGTGCCTAACCCAGCCCATGCTTTCCAATTAAAATGGAAGTTCCTCCCTCCCATCGCCTTTTGTGTATCCTCATTCTTCTTAAGGATGTCATTAGGCACGGAGATCAACTCCATGTGCAATGTGTTCTTATGCGCAACATCTACCGCGCGTATAAAAAACGCAAACCTGCGTATTTATAGAAACGTTATTAAGTTTGAATACGGCCCTATATTAAACATTTTTTTGAAATGGCCCCCATCCAATATGTTTTTTAACATTGTTAAATCATTCTAATTTTTATTGCATGCTGTTATGTCTCTAGAGAAAGTATTTGTCATTTTTGTGGGGGTCAGGGGGTGGTTGCCTTTTTTTCCTCTTTCTCTTTCCTCTATCATCTACAGATAAGTACAGCAAAGAATGTCAGCAAAAAATTAAATAATACCTGTTTATGTAATATTTACATTCTTTTGTTTTGTTTAGAAATCCAGTAATTATTTTCATTATGTTCTTTATTATTTTATTTTCAGTCTTTGATCTTCTTCGCAAAGGGTAGGTAAACAACAATATTTAAAAGAAAATACTATTAATGGAACACTTTTTCAAATGTATGATGAATGGTTATTGCTAAATTCAAAAATCTGCTTGCATTAACTCCAGACCCTGAACTCTGCTTAAGAACAGATGACTCTTCAATTTTTCCTACACACATCATGGGTCAAATTTGACATAGTTGGCCATTTTGGACTTTTTGTGTGCCTCTTACTGTGTAAGAGATGACTGCACCAGTGGCAGTTATACGGTTTTCATTAAGTCATCAGTGCTTATGGATTTGGTGATCTGGCATGCATTGCAATATTACATGCATAGCATTGCAATATGTATAAATGAACGGACATGTCTGTATTATTTGCTTCTTCCAATGCTAGCTTTGATTTTGTTTTTGCCCAAAGGCCAGGAGTTAATGGGAGCTAGATTGTCATGTACCACATTCATGCCCCGCTCAAGAATGGGTTTATAGGCATGGATGTGGATGCATTGTGAAACAGTAGGATCAAGCGTGGAGCTATAGGAACAATCTCACAAGATAATGATGTTATTTCATGAGACCTTCACTGCAGAACCTCAGCAAGGCAGTCGGGGGGGTTACTACTGGGCCCATTACTCGCCGCTCCCCACCATGAGTTTTAAAACATTACTTCATTGGAATGAACAGCAGGTAAAAGCATTCAATATTTAAAGCAATATACCAACAATAATAATAGGAGTTAATTGTTTCCCTTAAAAAAAAACCCAAAAAACATACAAGCAAAAAAATTATGATTAAAGCCAAAATAACTATCAAATACAAATTAATAATTGATTAATGTAAAGCTAGATTAGTTTAATAGTTTTTTGAGAAATCAAGTAGTAACCTATGATGTTTGATGTTTGTTTTTAATTTATTTGTAACTTCCACAAAATGGCTGCTTCAATTGTATACAAGTGACAGAAGCCTTTAAGAATTTTTAAATGTCTGCTTCAGCCAATGTAAATTATTCTGTCTATAAATTGTAATAGCAAGATTTTTATTATCTTAGACCAGTCATGGAAGTACCATGTGACCATCCCTTTTCAGAAGAGCAAGCCCGGATTTACTTCAGGGACATTGTGCTGGGTATTGAATATTGTGAGTACTAATGTTTTCAACAAATTGTCCATTTTCCTGCACTTTGCTTATAGCACTTTAGTGATGAGATGGAAATATTCAGAAAATACTAGTTAATTATTTATGCTCAATGAATCTACTCTTTTAAAGTTATATGTTATTAGAATGGAAGAAAATATGCTTTTTTTTTTTTTTTTACATTCTTTCTGCCAATAAACTTATGGTGGTTTCAAATACAAATACTGTATTTTTCTAGATTGCATGATATAATATATTGCTCCTTTTTTCTGTCAGTTTTGTGATCCAGACTCACACCAAATGGTCATTTTCTAGGCTGCATTTCCAGTACTGATTCCAGAATTTCCCAGGCTTTTTGATGGCTGGGCAGTGTGCTAGACATACACCAGTGTGAAGGGGAAGTATGTAAATTGTTCAGTAAGGACATGCTAAGCACCCTCCACTGTGTAAGACTTTCAAATCATCCCCATTTTAAGTGAGGATGGCTAAGAAATCTCAAGGTAAGGGTAAGGGATTGTGCCTGTGCAAGTCTGAAACTGGTCCACAGCTGCATAAGGCAGATACACCCTATAAAAATAGCGGGTCGATCAGCTGATAATAATTTGTAAATCGTATAAAGCAGGGGTAAAACTTGAACTTAATGATTCTCTTAATAATTCTCTTACCTCTGGACTTTGACATTGAGAGAATTGATATACTGTATTTAGCTCTTGCTTATTGCACACAGATACTCACCAGGTGTACTTGACCTGGGCTTGGAAACATCACTTCTTAACTCTAATACAGTTAGCAATAGATTAATTTTGTCTTCCCTGCGATTCAGCATGATTTTTCCCAGGTGTAATTTTCTACCTGATTTCTTTTTTTATTTTCATATTCTGGATCCAGCCCATGTAGTCTCTATAGACACAAGGGCTCATGGCTGGTAGTGTCTGCTGAAGGAGACTGAGGATTTGGCTGGATAAAAGATTATTCATTGTCAAATAAGAGTGTAAATATTGATGGATCGGGTGGGGATTGAAAGAATATTTCATTATTGCCCAACCTTTTTCTATAGGTATAAATGTGATATTCTGGCATAGAATTATTAATTAATATTCTAACCTTAATTTAGACCCTGCCTGAGAGCATGTTTCAAACATTCTTTTGCTAAAATTCTCAGGAAATTTGTGGTGGCCTTGCAATGCTGCCAAGCAGTGGCGTAGGGAGAGTGGTTCCAGTGGAGCACGAGCACCGGGCACCGAAATGTACCGGTGGCGCCAACTGGAGTCCGGTAGCTGAGGGGAAGTTGATAAGGTCATGAGAATTGGTAGATGATAAATGGAGAGGAGGAGATAAGAATCAGATGGTGATGAATGTGGAGAAGGCGGGTGATGAGAATGGGGAGATGATGAAGTGAATGAGGAGGGAAAGGTGATGAAGAGGAGGGGGAGATGATGAATGGGATAGAAAAATTATAAAGAGAATAGGGAGGGGGAGGTGATAAGCATAGGGTGAGGAATTGAAAGGGGGAGATGATGAAGTGAGTGGGGAGAAGAAGCTGATGAAGAGGAGGAGGGATGATGAAGGAGATAAAGAAATTATAAAGAGAATGGGAGGGGGAGATGATGAAGAGATTAGAGAGCCGGAGCTGATGAAGAGGAGGGGGGATGAAGGGGCGAGGAGATGGTGGAGATAAAGAAATGATAGAGAATGGGAGGGGGAGATGATGATGAGAATAGGGATATGATGAATGAGTAGGAGGAGATAATGAAGAGGTTGGGGAGCTGTAGCTGATGAAGAGGAGGGGGGGAAGGGTTGATGAGAATGGGGTGGGGGAGCTGATGAAGAGGGGAGAGGGAGATGATGAAAGGGATAGAGAAATTATAAAGAGGAGGGGGAGTTGATGAAGGGGATAGAGAAATGATAAAGAAGAGGGGGGAGATGATGAGGGGAGGGGAAAAAGATGAAGGGCAAAGAGAATGTGGAGGGGGGTAATGAGAATGGGAAGATGATAAATGGCCACCCCCCCAATACAGCACAGAGGAGGGGTTGCCACAACATACCCTTGCTCCGGGCACCATGGTAGCTTGCTATACCTCTGCTGCCAAGTGAAGCATTGTGAAATAGGCCTTAAACAAGATTAAAGTAATTTACATTGAATTGCATCATTAACACTCCATGACCTTCTGACCACCTGATCTGAAAATATCAAGTATTGAGGCAGTAAGATGACTATTATGGAAGTTGTACTCTAAACCTAGTGGTTTTTAGCTTGTAATACCCTAGCATTGTACTGACTTTTAAGCTATACATTGTATACATGTATACAACAAGCCTGGATAATGACAGCTGCATTTTAAGTACACTAACTAGTAATATGTTTGAATGTAACTTTTTCCAATACATCTAAGCAATTTATTAATAAACATTCTTAGAGTGGTTTTTTTTAATATAATAACCTGAAAAACCAGTATATGTTTTGGAGTATTACATTTTTTTTTTAGCACTGTGGTAAGCCATTGTCATTCCGCTTTATTCTGTGCAGCCCTACTATAGCTCATTATAAAGTCTATTTGTATAAAAATAATAATCTGTTCAAGTACTTGGGAATTTGATTTGCTTCCAGCTACTTGTGGGGAATTATAAGCAAATCCCTGCTACAAGGTGGCTGCTCTGGTTTACCACTTCCTTAGAAAAATTCTCTTGTGTGAGTCATTAATTCTCTCATTACCTGTAAAGCCACCACACTAACCAAACACAACAGAACATATAGATGCACACTGTGGAATCAAAGACAGAATAGACATTTTCTAGAAAAGCAGATCACTGGTGAGAATTGCAGAGGAACACAATGTTAGTTATACAAATCATAATTGGTAACCAGAACAAACATATGTGTTCTGTACAGTCTCTTGGTTACAATACTTCCAATACATCATTTGTGAATATATAATAGTGTGTTATTATTATTATCATTATTATTCCTATTTGTTTTTGTTTTTTTTAATTTATATTTACTGTACCCAGAAATTACAGTGGTAACCTTACTGAAATAATACTCAAAGTATATGAAATGCTATTTAGGGCCAATTGAAGATAATAGAATGAAGAACTTAGAAACACACAAGTGGCAAGTGCCACCTCACCTAGCAATCCCCCATCCACACAAACACCAACTGCAAGAAATCAACTGAAAGAATCCGCCTCCTCGTCACAATGGCTGATACCTCTTTGTCTGTGGCAGACAAAACCAGGGAATTATTTGTGCATTTATTACCATTATTGGAACGAAAATATACTACCTGTGCCAGAAGTTTAATGCAATTCAGTTTAGTATAGCCAATGCTATTGAAACAATAGAATTAAATATTAAACAAATATTCACCTTAAAACAGCGAGTTGCAAATAAGTTAGTATTAATTAAAATGATATTTGTAACAGATGTAGAATGTGTTAATAGTCTATAATGCTTTATGTGCACTGGTTTTAGTTTACACTCTTCTGCTGTTACAGACAGCTGGATGTAATGTTGAAACTGTTCCAGGTTGGGATTAGGGAGACATTTCAGGGGAAAAAAAAACAATTTCCACTGCTTCTATCACTTTGGATTATGCTTCCTGGTTGCATCGAATAAATTACATTGTGGACAGGAAAAATCAGGGCACGCTGCTTTAAATTAGGAACTTGAACAGCATGATAGCCAGGAATTAAATGGGATATTTGTTCATCTTTCAGAAGAAAACATTTCACCTGATTAGAATTACTGCCTATCTGTAGGGTTTCCTTTCTACCTGAAATCCTCTTACGCTAGGGAAAGACAGTAATGTTTACCAGATGGAAACAGTATGTTATGCTCTAATGTTACAATCCATTTTTTTCACCCTTTGCTTTTATCAAAAGCTTGTAAGCACAATATTATCTCAATTTGTATAATCCTTTAAGGTACTCTTATTCAAACCCCTTAGCTTAGCTTTGTTTTGTTTTTTCTTTTTTCTTTCCAGTCTTCAATTGTTGCAATAAAGGTAAATGCCTTCCTTAAAACCACATGCCATTTACCTAATACTTAACTTACTATCATTTAAACCTTTCTGTAAAGGTAGTTGGCTTTGAAGCAAATGACTTTGCTCATTTTAAACATTAAAAGGACATAGCACACTGCTTTTGCCATTCTAAATCCTCCACTTGAGCCATGCGTCCCTAATTACATGAGTCATCTATGCAATGCATAGGATTATGGATCAAATCAATCACTGGGCTGCACTAAACAGACATCTGTGCTTTCACATCTATAAAACAAATTTTCTTTACAGAAAAATACCTAACCTAACTTTACTTCAAACTACAAATTGTTTATACATTTGTTTTTCGTTCACTGTTGATTTTGTTAGAATTTACCTTTTACTTTCCACATCCCTTTTGTCTACTATGATAAGAATGTAGATGGATATACTTTGCTTTTAAAAGCGGTGACTATGGCCCTGATTCAGAATTGGAAGATAAGAGAGGAAAGTTACACCTGGGCCAAACCATGTTGGTTTGGCCCAGGTAATTTTAATGCTGAATAAGGTATATTGCACCCCACAGGATAGAAATACAAGATGGTAGGCATGGAGCTCACCCGCTTCGTGTCATACTACATGAATGCTCAGGCCACACCCGCATATTCTTCATATTCTTCATATTCTTTTAATCTTTATCTCTATTTTTTTTATCTTCCACTACCAGCCTATCTTTTCCTACTGCCCCTCTTTCCTCAACATACAAACACAGATAAAATATACAGTGCATCTGGAAAGTATTCACAGCGCTTCATTTTTTCCTTCAAAATTCTACAGACAATACCCCATAATGAAACAGTAAAAGAAAAACCGCACTGGTTCAACAATCTAATAAAACGTAATAACCTTCTAATGAAGGGTGCTACCGATATTGAATATATTGAACACAAAAAGATAAGGAGTTACAAGAGAACTCCCTAAGAAATAATAAGACAACACTGTATCCATGAAGTTCTACCAAACAATAAAAGTTACTTTATTAGTATACATTAAAATATTACGAACAAATACACCACTGTGTCAAGATATTGTGCCAGGAGAAATATTCATGACAGATAACAGTATCAAAACATCTCATATACATAACTTGAGAAGTAGCAAATAAATGCAATAAGATACAGACATACTTATCCTCCAGGCCTCCGGACATACAAACGTGAGTAGTTCCCAAATGTGCTGTATAGCAGAAGCACGCCCTATTATTGCAATGGAGATGACCCTGGTATTACCCCTAGAGTCCTCATGGGCTTGCTTCGCCTTTCCAGGCAGGTATGTATCCCTCCCTATGCTCGTTAACACCAAGGGGAACTCTCCGTAGCCGGGTCACAAAACACGTGGATGGCAGAGTTTCTCCAATAGCTGCACCTGTCACCTTCAGACCATCCTTCTACGCGCGTTTCGCATAAACAGCTTCGACGGGGAGAATACCCCATAATGACGTGAAAATATTTTGGGGGAGTTTTTTGCTAATTTATTAAAAATCAAAAACTAAGAAATCACATGTACATAAGTATTCACAGCCTTTGCCGTGAAGCTCAGAATTGAGCTCAGGTGCTTCCTGTTTCCACTGATCATCCTTGAGATGTTCCTACAGCTTAATTGGAGTCCACCTGTGGTAAATTCTGTTGATTGGACATGATTTGGAAAGGCACACACCTGTCTATATAAGGTCCCACACTTGACAGTGCATGTCAGAGCAGAAACCAAGCATGAAGTCAAAGGAATTGTCTGTAGACCTCCAAGACAGGATTGTCTCGAGGCACAAATCTGGGGAAGGGTACAGAAAAATATCTGCTTCTTTGAAGGTCCCAATGAGCACAGTGGCCTCCATCATCCGTAAATAGAGAAGTTCGGAACCACCAGGACTTTTCCTAGAGCTGGCCGGCCTTCTAAACTGAGCGATTTGGGGAGAAGGGCCCTAGTCAGGGAGATGATCATGAACCCGATGGGCACTCTGTCAGAGCTACAGCATTCCTTGTGGAAAGAGGAGAACCTTCCAGAAGGACAACTATCTCTGCAGCAATCCACCAATGTGGCCAGATGGAAGCTACTCCTTAGTAAATAGCACATGACAGGCCGCCTGGAGTTTGCCAAAAATGCACCTGAAGGGCTCTCAGACCATGAGAAACAAAATTCTCTGGTCTGATGAGACAAAGATTGAACTCTTTGACATGAATGCCAGGCATTACGTTTGGAGGAAACCAGGCACTGCTCATCACCAGGCCAATACCATCCCTACAGTGAAGCATGGTGGTGGCAGCATCATGCTGTGGGGATATTTTTCAGCAGCAGGAACTGGGAGACTAGTCAGGATAGAGGGAA
>WWET01006536.1:52762-67758 GCA_011038615.1 Limnodynastes dumerilii
TCTATATCTCTAGATTACACTGGGGATTATCAATCTATATCTCTAGATTACACTGGGGATTATCAATCTATATCTCTAGATTACACTGGGGATTATCAATCTATATCTCTAGATTACACTGGGGATTATCAATCTATATCTCTAGATTACACTGGGGATTATCAATCTATATCTCTAGATTACACTGGGGATTATCAATCTATATCTCTAGATTACACTGGGGATTATCAATCTATATCTCTAGATTACACTGGGGATTATCTTTCTATATCTCTAGATTACACTGGGAATTATCTGTCTATATCTCTAGATTACACTGGGGATTATCAATCTATATCTCTAGATTACACTGGGGATTATCAATCTATATCTCTAGATTACACTGGGGATTATCAGTCTATATCTCTAGATTACACTGGGGATTATCAATCTATATCTCTAGATTACACTGGGGATTATCTTTCTATATCTCTAGATTAGACTGGGAATTATCTGTCTATATCTCTAGATTACACTGGGGATTATCTTTCTATATCTCTAGATTACACTGGGAATTACCTGTCTATATCTCTAGATTACACTGGGAATTATCTGTCTATATCTCTAGATTACACTGGGGATTATCAGTCTATATATCTAGATTACACTGGGGATTATCTGTCTATATCTCTATTGAGGGCACAGTTTTGTGCCCAGACGCCTTGTCCCATTTACTTGTGCATGTGGATTGCACATATTAAAGCTTCCGTTATATTACGCATTATATTACACATTATAATAGACATTACACTTTATATTACACATTATATTATGCATTATATTACATTATATTACACATTACATTACAAATTATATTATACATTATATTACGCATTGTATTACACATTATATTATACATTATATTACGCATTACATTACACATTATATTATACATTATATTATACATTATATTACGCATTACATTACACATTATATTATACATTATATTACGCATTGTATTACACATTATATTATACATTATTTTACGCATTATATTAGACATTACACATTATATTACACATTATATTACACATTATATTATGCATTATATTACATTATATTACGCATTACATTACACATTATATTATACATTATATTACGCATTGTATTACACATTGTATTACACATTATGTTATACATTATATTACGCATTATATTAGACATTACACGTTATATTACACATTATATTATGCATTATATTACACATTATATTATACATTATATTATAAAATTATATTACGCATTATATTAGACTTTACGTATATTGCACATTATATTATGCATTATATTACACATTATATTATACATTATATTACGCATTATATTATACATTATATTACACATTATGATAGACATTATGATAAACATTATGTTACGCATTATGTTATACATTATATTACGCATTATATGAGACATTATAGAAACCTAAAAAACTTGCGATGTGCTATTGCCTAAACCTATTTAATAAATGCACAAATTAAAAACAATAGTAAAATGTTGAAGATTAGAATTCTGTGAAACTGGACCACAGAATTGCCATATGCAAGAAAGTAGCAATATAAAAGCTAAAAAATATATATAATGTAACAGTCCCTCATACGGCGCGTTTCATAGCAACCAGATACTTTCTTAAGCATAGAGGAACCCGCAATCAGCCTGATTTAAATAAAAGAGGTTTCTCCTAATCACAAGTGTTCAGTAATTAACTATTTAGCCAAAATGAAATGAAATAAATAAAATTAAATGAAATAAACCCAATGTTAACGCAGAGTTATTCAAATAATTATAGTACATCATGAAAAATTGTGAACATGGAAATGTATCTATATGTGATGAGTTTTTATAAACCAAATATTAACTTATAAAATGATAGTAAATAAAAATTAGTAAATAGATTGACATCTATCCTGGAGCCCTGTGCATCAGATATTGCACATCATGATACACATTTTATTACGCATTATATAACACATTATGCTACGCATTATATTACACATTACGCATTATATTACGCATTATAATACACATTGTATTACACATTATGATATGCATTATATTGCACATTATATTACATATTATATTACGCATTATATTACGCGTTGTATTATGCATTATATTACGCATTATAATACACATTGTATTACACATTATGATATGCATTATATTACACATTATATTACATATTATATTACACATTATATTACACATTGTGTTAAACATTATATTACACATTATGATACACATTATATTACGCATTATACACATTGTATTACACATTGTATTACACATTGCATTACACATTGTATTACACACTATATTACACATTATACATTATATTACACATTATATTACACATTGTATTACACATTATATTACACATTATATTACACATTGTATTACACATTATATTACACATTATATTACACATTATATTACACATTATATTACACATTATATTACCCATTATATTACCCATTATATTACCCATTGTATTACACACTATATTACACATTGTATTACACATTATATCACGCATTATATCACGCATTATATTACACATTGTATTACACACTATATTACACATTATATTACACATTATATTACACATTGTATTACACATTGTATTACGCATTATATTACGCATTGTTTTACGCATTGTATTACACATTATATTACGCATTATATTACACATTGTATTACACATTGTATTACACATTATATTACGCATTATATTACGCATTATTTTACGCATTATATTACACATTATATTACACATTATATTACACATTGTATTACACATTATATTACCCATTATATTACCCATTGTATTACACATTATATTACGCATTATTTCACGCATTGTATTACGCATTGTATTACGCATTGTATTACGCATTATATTACGCATTATGGCCCGGATCCAGAACTACGTCCTTCTTCCACAGACGGACGTAATTTGCTGAAAGATAGCTACTGCGCATCGTTTCAATACGTAGATTGCGTATATCCGGTCTTAAATACTGCATATACGCAATTTACGTATCAAAATTATACGTAGATTATGTACAATAGCTACTACGCATGCGCAGTAGCTATCTTTTAGCAATGTATGGCCGTCTGTGAAAGACGGCCGTAGTTCTGGATCCGGGCCTATATTACGCATTTTTTTACGCATTATATTACACATTATATTACACATTGTATTACACATTGTATTACGCGTTATGTTACACATTGTATTACACATTGTATTACACATTATATTACACATTATATTACACATTATATTACACATTGTATTACGCGTTATGTTACGCATTGTATTACACATTATATTACACATTGTATTACACATTATATTACACATTGTATTACACATTGTATTACACATTGTATTACACGTTATATTACACATTATATTACACATTGTATTACACATTATATTACACATTGTATTACGCATTACATTACACATTGTATTACACATTGTATTACGCGTTATGTTACACATTGTATTACGCATTATATTACACATTGTATTACACATTGTATTACACATTGTATTACGCGTTATGTTACACATTGTATTACGCGTTATGTTACGCATTGTATTACACATTATATTACACATTGTATTACACATTATATTACACATTGTATTACACATTGTATTACACATTGTATTACACGTTATATTACACATTATATTACACATTGTATTACACATTATATTACACATTGTATTACACATTATATTACACATTGTATTACACATTATATTACACATTGTATTACACATTATATTACACATTGTATTACACATTATATTACACATTGTATTACACATTATATTACACATTGTATTACACATTATATTACACATTGTATTACACATTATATTACACATTGTATTACACATTATATTACACATTGTATTACACATTATATTACACATTGTATTACACATTATATTACACATTGTATTACACATTATATTACACATTGTATTACGCATTATATTACGCATTACATTACACATTGTTTTACGCATTGTATTACGCATTGTATTACGCATTGTATTACACATTATACATAATATTACACATTATATTACACATTGTATTACACATTGTATTACGCATTACATTACGCATTATATTACGCATTACTTTACACATTGTATTACGCATTGTATTACGCATTGTATTACGCATTGTATTACGTATTATATTACGCATTGTATTACGCATTATATTACACAGTATATTACGCATTATATTACGCAATATTTTATGGATTGTATTATGCATTATATTACGCATTGTATTATGCATTATATTACGCATTATTTTACGCATTGTATTATGCATTATATTACGCATTATTTTATGCGTTATATTATGCATTATATTACACATTATTTTATACATTGTATTACACATTATATTACGCATTATATTACGCATTATTTTACACATTGTATTAGGCATTGTATTACGCATTATATTACGCATTATGGCCCGGATCTAGAACTACGTCCGTCTTCCACAGACGGCCGTAATTTGCTGAAAGATAGCTACTGCGCATGCAGTTTCGATACGTAGATTGCGTATATCCGGTCTTAAATACTGCATATACGCAATTTACGTATCAAAATAATAAGTAGCTATCTTTCAGCAATTTCTTTCACTTTCACAGACGGCCGTAGTTCTGGATCCAGGCCTATATTACGCATTATATTACGCATTATATTACGCATTATATTACGCATTATATTACACATTATATTACATATTATATTACGCATTATATTACGCATTATATTACACATTATATTACACATTATATTACGCATTATATTATGCATTATATTATGCATTGTATTACACATTGTATTACACATTGTATTACACATTGTTATTACACATTATATCACGCATTATATTGCACATTATATTACACATTATATTACACATTATATTACACATTATGATACACATTATATTACACATTGTATTACACATTATATTACGCATTGTATTACGCATTATATTACGCATTATATTACGCATTATATTACACATTATATTACGCATTATATTGCACATTATATTACGCATTATATTGCACATTATATTACGCATTATATTGCACATTATATTACGCATTATATTACGCATTACATTACGCATTATATTACGCATTATATTATACATTATATTACACATTACATTACGCATTATATTACGCATTACATTACGCATTACATTACGCATCATATTACGCATTATTTTATGCATTATATTGCGCATTATGCATTATATTACGCATTATATTATGCATTATAGTACACATTATTTTACGCATTATATTACGCATTATATTACACATTATATTATGCATTATAGTACGCATTATATTACGCATTATATTACGCATTATATTACGCATTATATAACGCATTATATTATGCACTATATTACACATTATATTACGCATTACATTATGCATTATATTATGCATTATATTACGCATTATATTATGCATTATATTACACATTATATTATGCATTATATTACACATTATATTATGCATTATATTACGCATTATATTATGCATTATATTACACATTATATTATGCATTACAGGAGATTATTTTTGAATGTTTCTTCCCTATTTCTCTGCAGATGGGTTATAATCTCTCTCTTTCTCTGCGATTGGATTATAATCTCTCTCTTTCTCTGTGGTTGGATTATAATCTCTCTATTTCTCTGTGGTTGCATTTTAATCTCTCTCTCTTTTTTTTCTGTTGCTGGATTATAATCTCTTTTGTTTTCTCTGTGTTTGGATTATAATTGATATCTGTCTGTGGCTGGTTTATAATCTTTCTTTCTCTGTGTTTGGATTCTAATCTCCCTCTCTCTTTATCTGTGGCTTGATTATAATATCTCTCTCTTTCTCCCTCTGGTTGGACATGACAGAGACAGATCAGTTCTGGAGTGAGTGGACTGCCTGGTCCTTATGTTCCAAGACTTGTTTTTATGACTTGGATAATATTGGGGTTCGGAGAAGGTTCCGTCACTGTAATGACTCCCGCGATGAGCCTCCGTGTGTTGGGGAGGCGGTTCAGGAGGAGTCCTGTGACACGCCGCTGTGCCCGGGTGAGTAGTAGGATGTATCACCCTGGACAGGAGACTGATCAATGTTATGACACGTTGCATTGATAACTGTGCTGTATTCTGAAGTCTTTGAAGGTTGCAACATGGTAAATGTGTTCTCACATCTGATACGTGTGGTTTATCGGAGGCTGATGGGTTTATATGTTGCCGCTCTCCCTTGATCCGTCAGTTGTAGGAGGTTGGTCCGTCTGGAGCTCTTGGACAGAATGTACAGCGACCTGCGACTCAGGAATACAAACCCGCAACCGCTCGTGTTCCAGGCCGGCTCCAGCACATGGCGGCTCCGAGTGCCGAGGGCCCCAGATACAGACAAGGGAATGCCACACACAGCCCTGCCGAGGTCAGCTCTGTGCCCGGGATATATGTGTTATTGATGGGGTACGATATTGTTTTATCACATTACATATGGGATTCCCTCTCAGATCTCTGTCCTGGCAATATGATCCACCAGACGGAGGAGGACTGCCGCAAAGGAGGCGGAGCCTGTCCCCGCCTCTGCCTCGATCAGGCGGCTCAGGTGGAGTGTGCCTCTGCCTGCTATGAGGGTTGTTACTGCCCCGAGGGGCTCTTCCTGCAGAATAACAGCTGTGTACCCCAGAGCCAGTGTCTGTGTTACCACCAGGGGGAGCTGTACCAACCAGGGGAGATCGTGTCTCTGGATGCATGTAACAACTGGTAATGTCCTTCCCTTGTTATTATAGATTGCGTCTTCCCATCATGGGACTGGTCTCAGTGCTTTCTCTCTGTTTTCCAGCACCTGTCTGTCTGGGGACATGGCGTGTGGCAAAGAACCGTGTCCAGGTAATAGTCTGTCTGGCCCAATGGCAGGCCTTACTATGCCAGGGGATCTCACCCAGTACCTCCTAGGGATCCACCCAGATGGGCTTAGTATGCCAGTGATCTTACCCAGAACCCCCTAGGGATCCACCCAGGGGGGCCTTACTATGCCAGGGATCTCACCCATGTACCAGTATAACACACACACTAATCACACTGTACGCACATACACTCCATATGTCACATGTACCAGTATAACACACACACTAATCACACTGTACACACATACACTCCATATGTCACATGTACCAGTATAACACACGCTAATCACACTGTACCCACATACACTCCATATGTCACATGTACCAGTATAACACACACACTAATCACACTGTACTGCAGTGTCCCCCTCTCACCATGTCTCTTTCTCTGCAGTGTCCCCCTCTCACCATGTCTCTTTCTCTGCAGTGTCCCCCTCTCACCATGTCTCTTTCTCTGCAGTGTCCCCCTCTCACCATGTCTCTTTCTCTGCAGTGTCCCCCTCTCACCATGTCTCTTTCTCTGCAGTGTCCCCCTCTCACCATGTCTCTTTCTCTGCAGTGTCCCCCTCTCACCATGTCTCTTTCTCTGCAGTGTCCCCCTCTCACCATGTCTCTTTCTCTGCAGTGTCCCCCTCTCACCATGTCTCTTTCTCTGCAGTGTCCCCCTCTCACCATGTCTCTTTCTCTGCAGTGTCCCCCTCTCACCATGTCTCTTTCTCTGCAGTGTCCCCCTCTCACCATGTCTCTTTCTCTGCAGTGTCCCCCTCTCACCATGTCTCTTTCTCTGCAGTGTCCCCCTCTCACCATGTCTCTTTCTCTGCAGTGTCCCCCTCTCACCATGTCTCTTTCTCTGCAGTGTCCCCCTCTCACCATGTCTCTTTCTCTGCAGTGTCCCCCTCTCACCATGTCTCTTTCTCTGCAGTGTCCCCCTCTCACCATGTCTCTTTCTCTGCAGTGTCCCCCTCTCACCATGTCTCTTTCTCTGCAGTGTCCCCCTCTCACCATGTCTCTTTCTCTGCAGTGTCCCCCTCTCACCATGTCTCTTTCTCTGCAGTGTCCCCCTCTCACCATGTCTCTTTCTCTGCAGTGTCCCCCTCTCACCATGTCTCTTTCTCTGCAGTGTCCCCCTCTCACCATGTCTCTTTCTCTGCAGTGTCCCCCTCTCACCATGTCTCTTTCTCTGCAGTGTCCCCCTCTCACCATGTCTCTTTCTCTGCAGTGTCCCCCTCTCACCATGTCTCTTTCTCTGCAGTGTCCCCCTCTCACCATGTCTCTTTCTCTGCAGTGTCCCCCTCTCACCATGTCTCTTTCTCTGCAGTGTCCCCCTCTCACCATGTCTCTTTCTCTGCAGTGTCCCCCTCTCACCATGTCTCTTTCTCTGCAGTGTCCCCCTCTCACCATGTCTCTTTCTCTGCAGTGTCCCCCTCTCACCATGTCTCTTTCTCTGCAGTGTCCCCCTCTCACCATGTCTCTTTCTCTGCAGTGTCCCCCTCTCACCATGTCTCTTTCTCTGCAGTGTCCCCCTCTCACCATGTCTCTTTCTCTGCAGTGTCCCCCTCTCACCATGTCTCTTTCTCTGCAGTGTCCCCCTCTCACCATGTCTCTTTCTCTGCAGTGTCCCCCTCTCACCATGTCTCTTTCTCTGCAGTGTCCCCCTCTCACCATGTCTCTTTCTCTGCAGTGTCCCCCTCTCACCATGTCTCTTTCTCTGCAGTGTCCCCCTCTCACCATGTCTCTTTCTCTGCAGTGTCCCCCTCTCACCATGTCTCTTTCTCTGCAGTGTCCCCCTCTCACCATGTCTCTTTCTCTGCAGTGTCCCCCTCTCACCATGTCTCTTTCTCTGCAGTGTCCCCCTCTCACCATGTCTCTTTCTCTGCAGTGTCCCCCTCTCACCATGTCTCTTTCTCTGCAGTGTCCCCCTCTCACCATGTCTCTTTCTCTGCAGTGTCCCCCTCTCACCATGTCTCTTTCTCTGCAGTGTCCCCCTCTCACCATGTCTCTTTCTCTGCAGTGTCCCCCTCTCACCATGTCTCTTTCTCTGCAGTGTCCCCCTCTCACCATGTCTCTTTCTCTGCAGTGTCCCCCTCTCACCATGTCTCTTTCTCTGCAGTGTCCCCCTCTCACCATGTCTCTTTCTCTGCAGTGTCCCCCTCTCACCATGTCTCTTTCTCTGCAGTGTCCCCCTCTCACCATGTCTCTTTCTCTGCAGTGTCCCCCTCTCACCATGTCTCTTTCTCTGCAGTGTCCCCCTCTCACCATGTCTCTTTCTCTGCAGTGTCCCCCTCTCACCATGTCTCTTTCTCTGCAGTGTCCCCCTCTCACCATGTCTCTTTCTCTGCAGTGTCCCCCTCTCACCATGTCTCTTTCTCTGCAGTGTCCCCCTCTCACCATGTCTCTTTCTCTGCAGTGTCCCCCTCTCACCATGTCTCTTTCTCTGCAGTGTCCCCCTCTCACCATGTCTCTTTCTCTGCAGTGTCCCCCTCTCACCATGTCTCTTTCTCTGCAGTGTCCCCCTCTCACCATGTCTCTTTCTCTGCAGTGTCCCCCTCTCACCATGTCTCTTTCTCTGCAGTGTCCCCCTCTCACCATGTCTCTTTCTCTGCAGTGTCCCCCTCTCACCATGTCTCTTTCTCTGCAGTGTCCCCCTCTCACCATGTCTCTTTCTCTGCAGTGTCCCCCTCTCACCATGTCTCTTTCTCTGCAGTGTCCCCCTCTCACCATGTCTCTTTCTCTGCAGTGTCCCCCTCTCACCATGTCTCTTTCTCTGCAGTGTCCCCCTCTCACCATGTCTCTTTCTCTGCAGTGTCCCCCTCTCACCATGTCTCTTTCTCTGCAGTGTCCCCCTCTCACCATGTCTCTTTCTCTGCAGTGTCCCCCTCTCACCATGTCTCTTTCTCTGCAGTGTCCCCCTCTCACCATGTCTCTTTCTCTGCAGTGTCCCCCTCTCACCATGTCTCTTTCTCTGCAGTGTCCCCCTCTCACCATGTCTCTTTCTCTGCAGTGTCCCCCTCTCACCATGTCTCTTTCTCTGCAGTGTCCCCCTCTCACCATGTCTCTTTCTCTGCAGTGTCCCCCTCTCACCATGTCTCTTTCTCTGCAGTGTCCCCCTCTCACCATGTCTCTTTCTCTGCAGTGTCCCCCTCTCACCATGTCTCTTTCTCTGCAGTGTCCCCCTCTCACCATGTCTCTTTCTCTGCAGTGTCCCCCTCTCACCATGTCTCTTTCTCTGCAGTGTCCCCCTCTCACCATGTCTCTTTCTCTGCAGTGTCCCCCTCTCACCATGTCTCTTTCTCTGCAGTGTCCCCCTCTCACCATGTCTCTTTCTCTGCAGTGTCCCCCTCTCACCATGTCTCTTTCTCTGCAGTGTCCCCCTCTCGCCATGTCTCTTTCTTCGCAGTGTCCCCTCTCACCATCTCTCTTTCTCCACAGTTTCCCCCTCTCACCATGTCTCTTTCTCCACTGTGTCCCCCTCTAACCATGTCTTTCTTCGCAGTGTCCCCTCTCACCATCTCTCTTTCTCCACAGTTTCCCCCTCTCACCATGTCTCTTTCTCCACTGTGTCCCCCTCTAACCATGTCTTTCTTCGCAGTGTCCCCTCTCACCATCTCTCTTTCTCCACAGTTTCCCCCTCTCACCATGTCTCTTTCTCCACTGTGTCCCCCTCTAACCATGTCTTTCTTCGCAGTGTCCCCTCTCACCATCTCTCTTTCTCCACAGTTTCCCCCTCTCACCATGTCTCTTTCTCCACTGTGTCCCCCTCTAACCATGTCTTTCTTCGCAGTGTCCCCTCTCACCATCTCTCTTTCTCCACAGTTTCCCCCTCTCACCATGTCTCTTTCTCCACTGTGTCCCCCTCTAACCATGTCTTTCTTCACAGTGTCCCCTCTCACCATCTCTCTTTCTCCACAGTTTCCCCCTCTCACCATGTCTCTTTCTCCACTGTGTCCCCCTCTAACCATGTCTTTCTTCGCAGTGTCCCCTCTCACCATCTCTCTTTCTCCACAGTTTCCCCCTCTCACCATGTCTCGTTCTCCGCAGTGTCCCCTCCCACCATGTCTTTCTCCACAGTTTACCCCTCTCACCATGGCCTGTATTCAGAGTACCGGACGTATAACATATAAGTCTTTCAGACCGCATTTACACAATCTACGTAAGAAAAAGTTACGTAGATTATGTAAAAAAATTACTACGCCTGCGCAGTATTAAAAATCGCTAAACACCAGACGTATTTGTTATAAGTCCGGTACTCTGAATACGGGCCCATGTCTCTTTCTCTACAGTGTCCACCTCTCACCATGTCTACGTAGATTACGTTTCAGAATTATTGCGCATGCGCAATACATCATAGCGGAAAACTCCAGCCTTATATGCAATGACGCCGGAGCTCTGAATATGGCCCCATGTCTCTTTCTCTAGAGTGTTTCCCTCCCACCATCTCTTTTTCTCCACAGTGTCCCCCTCTCACCATGTCTCTTTCTCCACAGTGTCCCCCTCTCACCATGTCTCTTTCTCTAGAGTGTTTCCCTCCCACCATCTTTTTTTCTCCACAGTGTCCCCCTCTCACCATGTCTCTTTCTCCACAGTGTCCCCCTCTCACCACGTCTCTTTCTCCACTGTTTCTCCCTCTTTCTTTGCAATGTCCCCTCTCACCATCTCTTTTTCTCCGCAGTGTCCCCCACTCACCATCTCTCTCCATAGTTTCCCCCTCTCACCATCTCTCTGTCTCCGCAGTGTCCCCTCTCACCATCTCTCTCTGTCTCCGCAGTGTCCCCTCTCACCATCTCTCTCTGTTTCCACTGTGTCCCCTCTCACCATCTCTCTGTCTTTGCATGTCCCCTCTCAACATCTCTCTGTCTCCGCAGTGTTCCCTCTCACCATCTCTCTGTCTCCGCAGTGTCCCCCTCTCACCATCTCTTTCTCTGCAGTGTCCCCCTCTCGGCATCTCTCTGTCCCTGCAGTGTCCCCCTCTCACCATCTCTTTTTCTCTGCATTGTCCCCCTCTCACCATCTCTCTTTCTTGCATTGTCCCCCTCTCACCATCTGTCTGTCTCCACAGTGTCCCACTCTCACCATCTTTTTCTCCGCAGTGCCGCAGTGTCCCCCTCTCACCATCTCTTTTTTTCTCCGCAGTGTCCCCCTCTCGCCATCTCTTTTTCAATGCAATGTCCCCTCTCACCATTCCTGTGTCTCTGCAGTGTCCCCTCTCACCATCTCTGTGTCTCTGCAGTGTCCCCCTCTCACCATCTCTCTGTTTCCGCTGTGTCCCCTCTCACCATCTCTTTCTTTGCAGTGTCCACTCTCACCATCTCTCTGTCTCTGCAGTGTCCCCTCTCACCATCTCTCTCTGTCTCCACAGTGTCCCCTCTGACCATCTCTCTGTCTCCACAGTGTCCCCTCTGACCATCTCTCTGTCACCGCAGTGTTCCCTCTAACCATCTCTCTTACTCTGCAGTGTCCCCCTCTTACCATCTCTCTTAATCTGCAGTGTCACCCTCTCACCATCTCTGTCTCTGCAGTGTCCCCCTCTCACCATCTCTGTCTCTGCAGTGTCAACCTCTCAGCATCTCTCTGTCTCCACAGTGTCCCCCTCTCACCATGTCTCTTTCTCCACTGTTTCTCCCTCTCACCATGTCTCTTTCACTGCAGTGTCCCCTCTCACCATCTCTTTTTCTCCGCAGTGTCCCCCACTCACCATCTCTCTCCACAGTTCCCCCTCTCACCATCTCTTATTCTTCGCAGTGTCCCCCTCTCACCATATCCCCTGTCTCGCATTGTCCCCGTCTCACCATCTTTGTGTCTCCACAGTGTCCCCTCTCATCATCTCTTTGCAGTGTACCCCTCTCACCATGTCTTTCTCTGCAGTGTCCCCTCTCACCATCTCTCTTTCTCCACAGTATCCCCTTTATCACCATATCCCCTTTCTTGCAGTGTCCCCCTCTCACCATCTCTTTCTCCGCAGTGTCCTCCTCTCACCATCTTTCTTTCTCTGCAGTATCCCCCTCTCACCATCTCTCTTTCTCTGCAGTGTCCCCCTCTCAGCATCTATCTGTCTCTGCAGTGTCCCCCTCTCACCATCTTTGTCTCTGCAGTGTCAACCTCTCAGCATCTCTCTGTCTCTGCAGTGTCCCCCTCTCATCATCTCTGTCTCTGCAGTGTCAACCTCTCAGCATCTGTCTGTCTCTACAGTGTCCCCCTCTCACCATCTCTGTCTCTGCAGTGTCAACCTCTCAGCATCTCTCTGTCTCTGCAGTGTCCCCCTCTCACCATCTCTCTGTCTCCGCAGTTTCCCCCTCTCACCATCTCTTTTTCTCCGCAGTGTCCCCCTTTCACCATCTCTCTGTCTCTGCAGTGTCCCCCTCTCACCATCTCTCTGTCTCCACAGTGGACTGTGGCTGGAGCAGTTGGACTCCCTGGAGCTCCTGCAGCAGAACTTGTAATGTGGGAACCAGGCGTCGTTACCGCTCCGGGACCAATCCTCCAGCAGCATTTGGTGGACAGGCCTGTGAGGGGCCCAATGTTGCCATTGAGTTCTGCAGTTTACAGCCTTGTAAAGGTGGGTCAGTATGAGAAGAATGTGGCAGGGAGGGTGCCTGGAGGAGTGTATAGGAGCCATGGTCTAAGAGTATGCTATGACTGCCCCCGGCAACTATTCAAGCATATTGTGGTGGCCATGTGACCAGCTGTTTCCCAGCATGCTGTGCAGCATCGTCATCTCATTACGAGCATATGTGGAGATCACATCAGACTACTTTCCCAGAATGCACTTGGGGAGCCGTCATTCTCCCTGACATCATTGTCCAGTAGTTTGATACACGGACTAGAACTGATCCCAGGCCCGTTTCCTCCCTCAGGCTCTGCCGGGGAATGGAGTTCTTGGTCGGAATGTTCTGTTCCCTGCGGTGGAGGATACAGGAACCGCAGCCGTGTCAGCATCGCCCTGCGACGAATCGAGTTCTCCACCTGTAACCTGAGCCCATGTTCTGGTGAGGTCTATTACGGTTCGGGTCATATCTCTGGTTTCCTTTGTGATGAGCTCTGGAGTCTCGGTGATGACCGTGGCTCTGTGTCTCTGGGTGTAGGTGGAATCTTTGCCACAATAGTGTCCACTTTTGGTGTCTTCAGGTTTTGTGTTGTTCCTATAGGACGAGAGCCTGGAGTTTGTGCAGATGGTCAGGTGTGGAAGGACTGCAGCGAAGGTCCCTCAACCTGTGCCGACCTGGAGAGTGGCACCTTCAATGGGACATGCCAACCGGGCTGCTACTGCCACGCCGGGCAGTCATTGCTGGTGAGTGCGTGGGTGTCATACATTGTACCCACCTGTTAGTCTACACACAGAGGTGGACGCTCTAAGCCACTTTATAGTATGAGGACACAGATGACTCTCACTGACCCCCTGTACCCCATCACTCTAATACCCCAGGGCCGCCCACTACCTCTCCTACCCCAGGGCCGCCCACTCCCTATCCTACCCCAGGGCCGCCCACTCCCTCTCCAACCCCAGGGCCACCCACTCACTCTCCTACCCCAGGGCCGCCCACTACCTCTCCTACCCCAGGGCCACCCACTCACTCTCCTACCCCAGGGCCACCCACTCGCTCTCCTACCCCAGTGCCGCCCACTCACACTAATACCCCACGGCCACCCACTCACTCTCCTACCCCAGGGCCACCCACTCGCTCTCCTACCCCAGGGCCACCCACTCGCTCTCATGCCCCGGGGACTCGTCCGTCGCTCTCGTGCCCCGGGGGCTCGTCTGTCGCTCTCATGCCACGGGGGCTTGTCTGTCGCTCTCGTGCAGGAGCTGTGTTACACGTGTCAGACGTGTTGGAGATTCTGACCCATCTCTCTGTTATAGAACAACCGCTGCGTCCCCCCCTCAGCCTGTCCCTGTACACAGGACGGCGCCTTTTATGAAGCTGGTGAGACCGTGACAAGAGACTGCAATAACTGGTGTGTATAT